>CAUYLG010047158.1:0-27324 GCA_963573385.1 Cacajao melanocephalus | reverse complement strand
AAATTTATCCCTTATGCATTTGGGGTTGTCCTTACTGCTGTGTCTGATCTCTGTTGCCTGGAGTCAGACCTCACAATCTAAACTAAAATCTGATTGGTTAATAACTTAAAACTTTTCTAAACAGGTAAAAGCAATGGAGAGTTGGGACATGCCTGTGAGCACGTCCAGCACAGATATCTTGGTTAAAGTACAAAGACATAGAATGTACTATGTGCCTGTAAGCATGGCATGTCTAACAGCTACATAGGATGGGGCTTAACAAAGTTATTAGCACACTTATTCTTTAACAAGAAAGGAAACTTTCAAAAGGAATTTTTCTACTTCCCACAAGAAGGGAGATCCAGGAGTGGGGAGGCAGGAGCTACAGGGAAGGGGTGTCAGTAAAGGGGGAATCTGATGGTGGCTGGAGGGAGAGACTGTGGAGAGAGTCAATGTCCAAGGGCAATTGGCAGAGTTTGCTGTGCTGCGCAGGTGCAGTGAACACCTCCCTGTTCAGCTCTTCTCTAAAACTTTCAGCAACTTCTGGTTTAGCCAGACTTCCTGGAGAATGGCGGAGGTGCTGCGCCCGTGTGAAGAGTCACACAGAGCAAGAGCAGACCCTGTGTCCTCGGTGGGGTAGCCCTGGGAGTCCTGGGCCCACCCCCAAGCTCCCTCCAGTGGCAGTGTCTCCAATAACCTGCACCCCTTCCATGTTGCTAATGGCCCTTCCTAGAGGCCATCATTCTACTTGACCTCTTGTTGGCATGTAACATCGCAGACCACCCTATATTCTTTTTTTTTAAACAGTCTTGCTGTCCCCCAAGCTGGATTGCAGTGAGCAGTGATGTGATCTCTGCTCACTGCAACTTCCTCCGCCTCCCAGGTTCAAGCGATTCTCCTGCCTTAGCCTCCAAAGTAGCTGGGATTACAGGCATACACTGCCATGCCCAGCTGATTTTTGTATTTTTAGTAGAGACAGGGTTTCACCATGTTGGCCAGTCTGGTCTCGAACTTCTGACCTCAGGTGATCTGCCCGCCTCAGCCTCTCAAAGTGCCGGGATAACAGGCCTGAGCCACTGTGCCTGGCTCCCTATATTCTTCATATTTCCTTTCTGCCTTTCCCAGAAGCAGACGCTGGAACGAGGACTTGGGTGTAGCTTCTAGGACTTGGGAGGTGGTCCAGGAAGCAGAAACGACAGTGCAAGGAGAGTGAGACAGGAAGGAGGAAAGTCAGCACAGGGTATGTTATCAAGGTCACTGCTGAGGGCAACACGGCTGCAGGGTACGATTCTGTGGAACCTCCTGAGAACTGTAACAACATGCCTTCCAGAACTGTCCATGTGTTGGACAGGAATGAGGAGTAGGTATTTTCTGGTTCCTGTCTCCCAGCTGAAGATTGCCCTGGTGATATGAACTGCCCCACACCTCGGGAACACACTTGCACACGGGCCCTGTGGGTTTCCCTGGCCTCAGAGGGCAGAGACTGAAAAGGTGGCTGTGAGTTTGAGCTGGAATGCTATCAATGAAAGGAACACCTGATCTCAAACACAACAGCCTGCCAGAGCCGCCGTGTAGGCAGAGGAGGGGTGAGGGGATGTGATGGGGTCACAGAGGCATTGTGAGTGTCACTGACCACACTTCCCCCCATCTGTTGACAGTGAACATCTGCTAAAGCCACATGATGTCCACCTCCTTTCTTAAATGCTCACATGCTCCCAGGGATCAGAACACTACCCCGATGGCCTCCAGGTCTGTGCTTTAGCCAAATCCTTTCTTCTGCATATGGAGCTGGTCCCGGAGCCTCTCCTCCCTGGAGCCATGAAGTCTCTTCCTCCACCTCCAACAAGCCAAAGCCACACTCTACTTCCCCTCCAATCTGCTCCTCATCCTGGCTGCCGCATCTCACCGCCACAGGCTCAGTCCTCCTCCTGGACGCCGCGTCTTACTGCCATCCTCCTCCTCCTGGACGCCGCGTCCCACTGCAACAGGCTCAGTCCTAGTCCTAGATGCCATCGTCCCGGACATCTCACTGCCATCAACTCAGCTGTCTGAGTCAAAATTTCCTGACAATTCCCCTGTCTCCTTCATTCTCCACACCAAGTCCAGGCAGCCTCTGGTAGCCAGGTGATGGACTCTGCCAGGCTGCTTCATTGCTCTGGATTCACCAATCTTCTTTGGGAACTGATGTAAGAATATGTTAAGATTCACATGCGACGTTCAGGTTCGCCTGAGCCATATTAATGCCACAGGGTTGCACCTTCTACCACATTATCCACAAATAGCATCTCTTACCTTCCTAGGCCCCAGCACGTCCCCTCTGCAGCCTCACAGCCCTCCCAAAAGGGCCCCAGTGCAGCTTTGCCACTTCAGGTTTTCTTGGCTCTAATGCAATGCCACATGGCTGGCTCCCTCTTCCCATTGATTTCCCATTATTCTACCCCATCCCGGAAGCACTTCCAGGTTGAGCAGAAGGGAGGTTCTGACTGTCTTAAGCCTCCAACTGCCAGGATCTGGATGGAGAAAGTCCAGGCCCTCCACTGCCTTCTAGTGGTCCCCTGTCTTCCTCACCTCCCCTAGGAATCCTTGGATTTCTAGGTGATGTCAGCACCCCATGTCCATTCCTGCCTTCCTTATCTGTTGTCTGTGGTCCTTGAGCCTGTGACATTACGCCTCTTGGGGCTCTTTCAGGTTCAGGAGAGAAGGGAGCAAGTCTATGGCATTTGTTTAGCACAGACCAAGCCCAGTCACTCTGGCTATTGCCTTCTCTGTGGGTACAGCAAACACGAACTTAGCTTTTACTGTGTGCTGGGGCTTGGTCTCTTTGCCCTTGAGGAGCTCTTCTTCTGCAGGGATGCTGATTAAATGCTCAGAAAATGGTGTGAAGCACAGCCAATTCTTGTTATTCACAGTAGTTATTATCTATAAAGTCGGAAATTAGCAAACACTGAATCACTGCTCCTAGCGGAAGCACAGGGTGAGGTTCAGTCCTCATCCTGTATGGGGTTCCTGAAGCCTCTCGTCATGACATTTTTGTCAGCTGACCAATACATAACCTTGTTTTATGTGCATTTTTCTCTCTCTCTCTTTTTTTTTTTTTTTTTTTTTTTTAGCGACAGGGTTTCACTATATTGGTCAGGCTAGTCTCGAGCTCCTGACCTCAGGCGATCAACCCGCCTCTGCCTCCCAAAGTGCTGGGATTACAGGTGTGAGCCACTGCGCCCAGCCAGTGAATTTTTTTTTTTTGAGATGGAGCCTTGCTCTGTCACCCAGGCTGGAGTGCAGTGGCACAATCTTGGCTCACTGCAACCTCCACCTCCCAGGTTCCAGGGATTCTCCTGCCTCAGCCTCCTGAGTAGCTGGGACTACAGCCACGTGCCACCATGCCCAGCTAATTTTTTGTATTTTTAGTAGAGACAGGGTTTTACTGTAGTAACTGAGCGAGTTAGAAGAAACATGCCACACACTGAGTTCCAACTTACGAGTCCTTTTATTAGCTGGTAACTGAGAGACGGCTAATGCTCAAAGTTCTCTCAGCCCCAAGGAAGGGGCTTGATTATCTTTTATACCTTGATTTAGGTAGGGGAGGGTGTACCTAGCTGAAGTGGAATTTTAGAGAAGCAGAAAAGCAGGTTAGAGGAAGAGACTGTGGGCACAGGTGTTTTCCATACAATCACTAAGAATGGGGGTGATCAGACTTCTGCTACACAATAATCAAAGGGAAAAATTTTTTACAATAGCAGGGGGTGTATGCCAAGCAGGATACAGTTACAATGGTTACAAGTGTTAAGAACAGTATGCTTCAACACTTCTAAGTGCAGCATGACCCAGTTATGTACCCAAAGGGGCTGTGGTAGGGAGGGGAAAGCTAGGCTGGAGTTTACAGCTAAGATGAAGTCAGTGATGCTAGCTCAGGGTAGTACCATGTTGGCCAGGATGGTCTCAATCTCTTGACCTCATGGTCTGCCTGCCTTGGCCTCCCAAAGTGCTGGGATTACAGGCATGAGCCACCATGCTCAGCCTTATGTGCATTTCTATTGAAAGACACCTTACTTACTCTATATTGTTGATTCATTAGCATTGAACTCAAGGCCAGCAGTGCTAAGTCAGACTTGAAGGAAGCTGCTCTAACTCATGTAGTAAAGTGCGTCACTGCCTCCCTGCATTTATGAACACTAGACGGCTCTTCAGCACTATGCTTAGGGCCATTGTCAACATCAAAATCACCAACAAAAAGCACAAAGTATAAAAAGTGGGGCACTAAATAGACTGAAAAGGACACTTAAGATCATGAGAGCTGAAGCAAGAAGGTGGAGCATGACTTGTTCAAGCTCAGTGGGAAATGCGTCCATCAGGTCACTAACATTCTTCTACGTGTCTAGAATGACCACAAAAGTATTAGGTCATTGCAAAAGTAATTACTTTTAATGCCAAAAACTGTAAATACTCATAGCAACCTAATACTATGAATAGGCCGGGCGCGGTGGCTCACACCTGTAATCCCAGCACTTTGGGAGGCTGAGGCAGGGGATCACTTGAATTTAGGAGTTGGAGACAAGCCTGGCCTACATGGCCAAACCCTGTCTCTACTAAAAAATACAAAAATTAGCTGGGTGTGGTGGCCCACACCTGTAATTCCAGGTACTTGGGAGGCTGAGGTGAGAGAATCGCTTGAACCTGGGAGGCAGAGGTTGCAGCGAGCTGAGAGCACACCATTCGACTCCGGCCTGGGAAACAGAACGAGACTCTGTATCAAAAAACAGTTCTGAGTATTGATTTTGGGATTACAGATAAATGTCAGTGAGTAGGCACATTTGTCAGTACTTTCGTGAGTAACGAGGATCAACTCTGTGTACAGCAGTAAGAATGAGGCTTCAGGCCAGGCACGGTGTCTCATGCCTATAATCCCAACACTTTAGAAGGCCAAAGTGGGTGGGTCATCTGAGGTCAGGATTTCAAGACCAGCCTGGCCAACATAGTGAAACCTCAGCTCTACTAAAAATATAAATATAAAAATTAGCTGGGTGTGGTGGCACATGCCTGTAATGCCAGCTACTTGGGAGGCTGAGGCAGAATTGTTTGAACCTGGGAGGTGGTTGCAGTGACCCAAGATCATGTCATTGCACTCCAGCCTGGATAGCAAAACTCCATCTCAAAAAACAAACAAACAAAAAGAATGAGGCCTCTGAGTGGAGAGGAGGGAGCCACAGACAAAGGATAATTTACAAAGGTGTCACAAGGAAGCTAAACTTTGAGGGAAAAGTCAATTCCCCAGGTAGGAGGGGACTCCGGGTGGAGTGGGCACCATGCACAGAGGCATAAGACAGCACGGGATGAAGTGTTGTCTTTAAGGCAATAATGAGAAAACCAGAGGTGAACATGTCAGGAAGAGCCCCGACATCCAAGAACCTGGGAAAGGGCAGCGCTTCCACACCCACCCCTTCTCACAGGGCTAGTGCGTGCTGGGTGGTGCCAGCTGCTATTACAGAGAACCCCCAACTCAGTGCTTTGACCCAATAAGCACATGATTTTTTGCACATATTAGAGTTTAACATGAATGATCAGTGAGTAGCTTTTCAGAAGTGATTTAGGGACCTAGACTCCTTCAAAACTGTGTCTCCTCCACCCCCAAGGGCCTCAGAGTTCTGGCTGATGATCAGCAAAGGGGAAAGGTGGAAGGTGGACAGTTGCACAGGGGTGTCCACACCTTGAAGTGGCCCACGTCCCGTCCATCTATACCCTATCATCACACGGCCCCACCTAGATGGGAGAGGAGATGAGGAAGGAAGTCCCATCTGGATAGCTGCTTCCCAGGAGCATATTTACTACATGTTCATGTACTCTGGAGGAGAAACGTGACTGTTGGTGGACAGCTAGCCATTTCTGCCACAGGCCCTCAGATTAGTCCATCAGACCACGGGGCAGAACTGAAAAGAAGCCGTGGTGAGTGATTCTATGGAAATAGAGTGTCAAGGTGCTGTCTAGACAGAGTCGATAGCCAATAAATGCTTGGTGAATGAATGAGAAATGCATTATGCCTCATTCCCAGCCAGCTGGCAGGGAAGGAACATTCTCGTTTTTCCTGCAGTCAGACACATTGCTTCCTGTACCTGATGTCTGAATCCATTTGGGCTGCTACAACAGAATACCATAAACTGGTGGCTTATAAATGACAGAAATTTATTTCTCACAGCTCTGGAGGCTGGGAAATCCAAGGTCAAGATGCCAGTAGAGTCAGTGTCTGCTGACTTCCTAGTTCATAGAGGCATCTTCTCACGGTGTCCTCGCTTAGTGGAAAGGCCAAGGAGCTCTTTGACACCATTTCATAAGGGCAGTAATCTCATTTCTGAGGGCTCCTCTCTTATGACCTAATCACCCAAAAAGGGTCCCACCTCCTAACCATCACCTTGGGAGATTCAACATCGAACTCTGGGGAGGACACACGTTCAATTCATAGCATCTGAAGAGGAAACATGGCCACAGGAATAGAAAGAGGGATGCCCAGAGTGAAGAGGTCCAGGTAACTGCAAGTCTGGGCTGTACCTATGAATATTCTGTCAGTTTATTTCAACTTCATTTGGGATTTGGGCTACACAGAGCTTCTACAGGACTTGGAAAACGCAGTGCATGACTGAGTGGTTAGAAATGGTTTGGAGGCCAGGTGCGGTGGCTCACACCTGTAATCCCAGCACTCTGGGAGGCTGAGGTGGGCAGATCATGAGGTCAGGAGATCAAGACCATCCTGGCCAACACAGTGAAACCCCATCTCTACTAAACATACAAAAAATTAGCCAGGCATGGTGGCATGCACCTGTAGTCCCAGCTACTCAGGAGGCTGAGGCAGGAGAATTGCTTTAACCCAGGAGGCAGAGGTTGCAATGAGCCGAGATCACGTCACTGCACTCCAGCCTGGGTGACAAGAGCAAGACTCTATCTCAAAAGAAAAGGAAAAAAAAAAAAGAAGAAGAAATGGTTTGAAATAGCCTGGAAAGACTCCAGGGAGGAGAGAACAGGTGGAGTGCATGCACGTGCACACACACACACACACACACAGAGCCAGGACTCTTCTTTAGTCTCCATGTGGATTTCAATCCAGCCTTGCCTGCAATCACCTCATAACTCCACATTTCCAATTTATTAATCAAATGCCATCTATGAGGCAATGTTGCAGGCCCCACTGGTGCTTTTGCATTTGATTGTTGTTGAATATCTAACTATGCTTCAGCAACTTCCATCCATGCCAAATGAGAAAAAAACAACCACCACCTTTTCTCCCCAGAGCAAATTCACACTCAGCAAGGATAATCACAAACCCTCCACAAGTGAACACATCAGAATAAGTGAGCAGTCAACACACCCACCAAGGCACATGAGTTACGGTGTCAAAGCAGTTGTCAGGGAGAGTCCTGGGGCAGGGGATGCCTCCCTCTCTTGATCACAGGCACCACTTGAAAAATGCAGGTGAGGGGCTGGGGGTAATTGCTGTAACTCGGGTCATCTGTGTGCCTGTTCCCCCGTGTCCCAGGGTCAGGAGTCCTAAAGCTCATCTGACCTTGGCAGCTGCTGCGACGGAATCTTTCCCATGGCTCAAAACATTGACCTCTATGACCTCATTTACATTCACTGCGTGTGCCTTAGAGGGGGAGAGATTAACACAAAAGCATGGCTATAGAAAAGGGAGGAATGGTTTTTACTCAAACACAGAATGGTCAGTAGCAGACCCAAGGTTGTACTACTTGGAGATAAAAGTCTTTAACTCGGGGCCCTAATGCTGTCCCTGCTCCCTACCTGCCTGCCAGACTTCCACCTCCTCCTTGCCTGATCCAGCACACCCAGGCTTGGTTGCGACGTGTGGAGAGGGAAGAGCCAGGCTCAGCCAGCTCCTAGCCCCGTAGAATGGTGCTTTAGAAATTGTGACTTGGTCCCTGGCCAGTCTCCTCATTGCCTCCAGCAACTTTCCTAAAGGGAAGGTAAAGTCTTGTCATCCCCCGCTCCCTCCCCTACAGTGTGGAAAGGCCTCAGAATTTCTGCCCTTGGACCTCCAAGCCATGCCCCTTGGGAAAGTGCCAGGAGAGTGTTGGGGTACTCAGAGGTGGGGACTCCCAGTTACCTGCTTTGGGTGACTCTGGCCTCAGCTGGCCCTGAAGTGGAGGCTGCCTGGGAACTGTGGGTCAAAGGAGATCAGCTTCAGCTCCCCCAAATGTGGGGATCTTCCACTCCCAAGTGACCCTCTCAATCTTTGGGTCTGTCGTGCTGTGAACTGATCAAGAGAAGCATATGATCCAGCTCCTGACTCAAGATCCCTGCCTGCTTGATGAAGGGGGAAGGAAGGCAGATGGAACCAGCCAGGTGGAGCCAACCGTGAATGACAAATCACCCCAGGATGAAAGCATGCAGGCAGGCAGGTGGGCAAAAAGTGAGTCTGTTTCATCAGCCATTGTTTAATTTCTTCTTAGCTGTACTTTCTGCTTTATTTCCGACACAATCAAAACCAGATGTGTGCAAAAGTCACTCCATCACCCAGCACAGCATTGCCTAAGATCTATTATGATGCAGCTTCATGCCCATTAAGGTATTCCCATGCCCCTCACAGGGCAGCATGCATCTGTTTTGGTACCACCTAATGTCTGTTAGGTGCAAGCTGGCCCACACGTGGCTCCTCGCCAGAACAGTCTACAAGTGACAGCGTGGCCAGAGAGCAGAGACAGGAAGGAGGCCCAGACCTGAGTGTGGGAAGCTGCAGAACCACAGCAGGAGGCTTCCGCAAGCCCCAAATGTCCTCTCAAATACCTCCACGTCAATGCTTTGTGCTCCCTGTCCCCTCTTTTCCTGGATAGCCCCTCCTTCCGAAAGTCACTGTCTGCTCTTGAGCTTGCCTTGAGGGAAGGAAATAATTTAGATAAGCGGAGAGGAAGACAGGCGAGGGATCTGGTGGGGCAAAGGCGGAATCACCCCTCTCCTGTAGGAGGGAGTTGGTGGAAAGGGGATCACCATCCAGGAGCCCCCCGCCAGGCAGCTGGAAACATGTGCCAGTAGCAGGCACACCTAGGGCTCTGCAGAGGGTTAGGGGAGCATGTCGCCCAGTTTGCACTGCACTGAGCACCGGGTGGAGGAGGAAGGGGCCCAGAATGCCATCTGGACACAAGTGCTCCCTCACCACCGGGGCCTGGTCATCTCAGCCTTTTGTGTCAGATCAGCCACTCCCTCTACAGATAATGCTGCTCAAAGTGAAGAGGCTTAGGTGGGTCTCCAGGGCAACCGCAGCTCAGGAGCTGGCCCGCCTCCATGGTTCATCAGGGAAGCTGTGGCTCCAGCCTCATGGGACACACACACACACACACACACAGACGCGCACACACACACACGCACGCATGCACACCCCACAAACAACAGCCCAGGCTGGATCTTTCCTCTGGTCTCTTATCTTGGTAAAACTTCTCAGAGACCCAAAGAGAGGACCCAAAATCCTGAGGCCAGCTGGCAGCGGCAGAGAAGCCGAGGGAGAGTAGAGGATGTAGTCTGCCCTGCCCTGCTGTGGCTGCTGAACTTTCTACTTTTTCCTGAAAACATCCAGACTCTCTCTTCTCCCAGACTGGGAAGCAGAACACAAGCCCCCTGCTGCAACGCTGCCCCTGAGCAGAGGCTGACCTCAGAGGTAAGAGGGAGGTCTCCCCAGGAGACAGTGTCTTTCCCACCTGCACCCTGGCACAGCTGCACCTTTGGAAGTTAGGGCCGAGGCCTGGAGCTGGGTGGGGTGGCCTCAGAGGGTATGGCAGGCTGGAGAGCATAGAAAGCCATCCACCACCAGGGCCCAGATGGCCACAGGGAGGCCCCTTCAGTCCTCACCAGTTCCACAGGAATTGGCAGCCCCTGCAGCGTCCTCGGGGCTACAGTATGCTCTTTGTTTTGTAAGCTTGTGGGAGGCCATCGCTTCTGTCTGTTCAGGAACTACAAGCCCCTCAGGGAGGACTCAGCTCCGGCAGGTTCCCTTCTGCCTTTATAGAGTGGACACAGGCAGGGGGAAGGAAGGTGAAACCCAAATCAGAGACTCTTGCATCGGTTTGTGAACTGTGATTCAAGCATCTACTAAGTCCAAGGCACAGAGTCAGGCTCTGGGGATGCAGCAGCGCCCAGCACACGAGAGTGATGGATGTGCCTCAGTCCCCTTGACCACAGAACAGTCTGTGTGTCCCCGGTAACATGCCCAGGAGAGCGAGGCCGGGTAGATCGGTCCAGGGTGGGGTGCCAGGGAGAAGATCATCAGGCTGGGAAGGAAAGTCTGGCTGCAACCAAGGCATGAGGGTGGGTCCCTTCCCACTGTGATCATTTAGACCTGTGTTCACGCCCTCTCTGGGCTGCATCTCTGCCTCAGAATGGGGAGGACTGGCTGCCATTCACTCATTCATTCAGGAACCGCTTATCAAGTGCCACAGTATGCAGCAGATTCAATCAGCACAGCTCTCACCCTTGCAGAGTTCATAGCTGGGTGCAGGAGAGATAAACACAACCAAAAATGTGAGAAACGTGTTTGCTGGATGCTGTGGTGCTGGGCCCCTGTGCCAGGCCCTGGTGGTCGGGATCAGTGCTCCATGGGTGGGGGACGGTGAGGGGCCAGCTGCAGAGAGGAGTTGTTTCTTGAGGGGTTCCTGACAAGTGAGCAGATGTCTGTCAGGTGGGCAGAGGATCCACAGGTGAGGCCTCCTCACACCTGGCTTGGTGGATTACAGGTTATTTTTCTATGATGCCAAAGAGAAATAAGGTCAATTTGCAGTCTGTAAAGTTGGTCTTGGGCCTTATCAAACACAGGGCTGGGAGGAAGATTAACCAGAGAAGCGCCTACTCTCCGCCCCTACTGAGGAGTCTCTGCCCAGCCTGAGGTTCTGGGGTCAGCAGAGTCAGCCTGCTGGTGCAGTGAAGCAGCCAGTGCTTTGGGACAGCCTGGCTCAGGTGCTGTTCTGTGCCTAGGCCTGGCAGGTCACACAGGGCAGCCCCTCTCCCTGGCCTGCAGATACCCAGGTCAGCTTGAGAGGTGGAGGACCCAGGTCGGGTCCCCTGGCCATGGCTCCCTTTGCACTGAGAAATCAGCATTCCTGGACAAGGTCTGCACGCCCTCACTGGTTGGCTGGAGCCAGCGTGAGGCCTCGGTTCTCACTAGAGGTGAGAGCACTTTCATCCCTGCCGCAGGGGATCAGAGCCCTGTTTCTAGCTCCAAGGGCACACCCCACATAGTTCCCACCATTGAGATATCCCTGGTCCCCCTCTGAGTGCCAACTGCATGGAACCAGAGACTCCTCTTGCCCTTGAGGCACCATGGAGAGTTCTTCCAGCACAGCTAACAAGCCACAGCTGGTAGTGGTGCTTCCCAGGGAGCCACAGGAAAGACTTTATCCTCAGGGATGTTCAAAATAGGCTGAAAGGAAGGCTCTGAGAGTGTGTGGGTGGGGGCGAGGGGGCAATGAAAGGGAAAGGAAAGAGGAAAGAGAACATCGGAGAATGGAAGATAACAGGCGTGGGTGAGTGATGCCAAAGGACAGAGACAGAACACACGAGGGCTTCCCTATCATCCTCTCTGCTCTATAAACCCGAGGCCGTACCACCTAGGCCTCTTGAAACAGGGAGGCTCAGCTCTCCCAACGCGGTGACCAGAAGCCAGGGCTGGGGAAGGCCAGGAACAAAAGTGGGGTAAGGTTACACCAAGCCAGGTGGTCCTTTACTTTGTGTGCCCTGGGCCCCTTTGGGAGTCTGTGAAGACTGTGAACACCTTCTCAGAAAAGTGTTTCTAAATGCATAAAAGCAAGTTGATTGGGTTACAAAGGAAACAAGCTCTATTGAAATGCAGCTATCCAAAAAAAACCCCAACAATTTGTGATTCAGTAATACGTGTGCTTCCCCATCAACATGTGAAGCAATAAACCTAGTAGCAAGTCTAACAAGTGTCACGATTTCACAGTAGTGATCAGCACACCTGATAATTCAAGAATAACGACTTTAAAGTGTTTTGTGAAAAAGCTGTGACTTCTGCAGGAGATAAAGCTGCAGGGCTACTGATGCTGTGATCTACAGCCCTCATTTACAACTGAAGGAAATACCATATTTCAGTTAAATGTCAGTGGAAATAAAGATGACTTTTTTCCCCATCCAAGTTCATAAATTTCTTAATTTTCCCTAGGACCCTAGGGTAAGAATCTGCATTAATCCACAATGGTAGCCACTGATCTAGGTGAACTAGCTTCTTGTTAGCTTATAAAAATAAAACAGTTACACAGACATGACCTCATTTGATTTTCACAGTAATTTGAAGTAACTGAGAAATCTCTGCCCAGACTGAGAGTCTTTATTGTTCCTTTATAGATTGGGGAAACTGAGGCTTGGGCCGATGAATGTGACTTGAACACAGGCAGCATACACGCTAAGGGAACAGAAGGGTGTAGGAACTGAATTCAGGTTTTCTCTGCTGAAGGCTGCGCCGTCTCCCAAAGCCCAGCCTGCTCCACCTGAGCTGGTGATCAAGTGAAGGTGGAGTGGGGGCACAGCCAGGCCTCCAGCATGCATCTGAGGTCAAAAGCAGTGGAGGTGGTGAATGGGGGTGAGAGTGGGGAGGGGACTGGACCCCAGGCCCCAGACTCTGTGGAGGGAATATGGGGAGAGGGAATGGAAGGCATCTGTTGAGGGACAGCAGCAACAGTGTCCCCACCCAGGCTCCCAGAGGGAGGAGGGCAGCAGCCCAAAGACTCTCACTGAGGACCCCAAGGTGGAGGGAGGTCTTAACAAGCAGGGCCCAGCCCATGCTCCTAGCTGGCTTTCATTTCTTTTCTTCTCGTTTTGTGTCATCTTTGGATTTGGTCATCTGTCTCCTCTCCACAGGGCCTTCACCTCTTTCCAGGTGGGGTTTTTGTTTTTGTTTTTGTTCTTGAGACAATCTTGCTATGTCACCTACGCTAGAGTGCAGTGGTGCTCCTTTGGGTCACTGCAGCCTCCACCTCCCGGGGTCAAGCAATTCTCATTCCTCAGCCTCCCAAGTAGCTGGGATTACAGGCGCCCGCCACCACACCTGGCTAATTTTTGTATTTTTAGTAGAGATGGGGTTTCACTATATTGGCCAGGCTGGTCTCAAATTCCTGGCCTCAAGTGATCCGCCTACATCAGCCTCCCAAAGTGCTGGGACTACAGGCATGAACCACCACTCCTGGCCTTCAGGTGAACTTTTTATTTTTTTGTAATTTTTAATTTTTTTTTTAAGATGGGGTTTCACCATGTTGGTCAGGCTGGTCTTAAACTCCTGACCTCAGGTGATCCGCCTGCCTTGGACTCCAAAGTGCTTGGATTACAGACGTGAGCCACCACACCTGGCCAGGTGAACTTTTTAGCCACTTGATTGTTTCATAAAAATTACAACCCCTGATTACTGCACAGGGTTTTTATAGTTTACTGAGTGTTTTCACCTTCTGTGTTTCACCGAGTCTCAGAGGAACCCTGTGGAGTGGGCTGAGCTGGTGTCTTAACACCACTGTTTAAATGCAGACACCAAGGCCTCGCTGGTTAATGAGCAGTAGTGTTAGGCAGAGAATAGTGGGCAGGCACTTCCCGGGCACACCTGCATGGACTGTGCAGCCAAAGCCCAGGAGTGCCCCTCTGCTCAGGAGAGCTGTGCCTTTGGTGGCATCGCAGTCGCTTGTCTGCTTGTTTTCCTCCCTCTGTTGAGTGTGTACTCCTGAGGGAGTCCCAGCACAGCGACAAGCATACCTGCCCTGTGTTTGCTGAGCGACTGAGTGGATAAGGACTCAGCCCTGCACTTCAGTCTCCAGACCCTAGATGCCCCACACACTCCACTGTGCCAGCCCTTGATGCCCAGGCTCGTGGGTGGAGAAAGGCACAGCAGCAGAAATCAGCAGAATGGGAACTGCAGGCAGGGGTCCCAGGGAACAAAGTAGGCCGTCAGGTAGAGTGAATCAGGAAGGCTTCCTGCACAAGTGAGTTTTGAGGTAGGGTTTTTCCAACATTTTTTTTTTTTTTTTTAAAGATGGGGTTTCACCATGATGGCCAGGTTGGTCTTGAACTCCTGACCTCAGGTGATCCACCCACCTCGGCCTCCCAAAGTGCTAGGATTACAGGCGTGAGCCACCGCGCCCGGCCTTTTTCCAACTTTTAAACTATGAATATGCATAAACACACAGAAAAGTGCAAGTATCAAATACCCCCCAGATACAACAATTGCTAGTATTTTGTCATATTTGCCCTTGTAGGGGCCAAGGGCTTGGCCCTCTGAAGGTTCACTGAAAAATCAACTCAAGAAAGGCTGATGAATTGGAGAAAAGGCATACAAATTTATAATGAATGTGTACATGGGAAGAATCACAGAGGAACTGCTCACCCCACACTGGGGTTCAGAAGCCTCTATACCATCCTGGCAAAGCAGGTTATGGGAGGGGAGGAAGAGCAGTTCTGGAGAGAGGATTACTAGGGAGAATGAATGGGTCAGGGAACAGAAATGAGCCATTGTACCTGTGAGAGGGTCTGTTCAGGTGAGGGTCATTCTCGGTCTTAAGGAAGGGAAGAAAAAAACCATTGTTCCCTTTGGTGGGTCTGGATCTTAGACAGATACAGGTTTTGGGAGAGACGGTGGTTGTGGGGAGGGCCAGAGAGACCATGAGGCTTCTTCAGTTTAGCATGTCCAAATGCCTTATCTTGGTGTATTGGTTTCTGAGCCCCAACATCCTATTTATGGGGTGTGTATATATATTTATGTAACGTTTTCTGAACTATTTGAACCTAAGATATTGCAGACATCCATAAACACTTTAGCACCTCCTAAGACTGAGCTATTGGCCAATATTCCACATGGATCCTTTTCTTTCTTTCTTTTTTTTTTTTTTTTTTGGAGATGGAGTTTCGCTCTTGTCGCCCAGGCTGTAGGCAACGGTGCAATCTTGGCTCACTGTAACCTCCACCTCCCAGGTTCAAGCCATTCTCCTGCCTCAGCCTCCTAAGTAGCTGGGATTACAGGCACATGCCATCACACCCAGCTAATTTTTGTATTATTAGTAGAAATGAGGTTTCACCATGTTGGCCAGGTTTGTCTCAAACTCCTGACCTCAGGTGATCCACCCACCTCAGCCTCCCAAAGTGCTGGGATTACAGACTTAAGCCACTGTGCCCGGCCCCATGGATCATTTTCTAACATCCAGCTCATATTCAAATTTCCTCAATTACCCTAATTTTTTTTTTTTTTTGAGTTGGAGTCTCACTCTGTCACCCAGGCTGGAGTGCAGTGTGGCATGACCTCAGCTCACTGCAACTTCTGCCTCCTGGGTTCAAGCAATTCTCCCACCTCAGCCTCTCAGTTAACTTGGATTACAGGTGCCCACCACCATGCCTGGCTAATTTTTGTATTTTTAGTAGAGACAGGGTTTCACCGTGTTGGCCAGGCTGCTCTCGAATTCCTGCCCTCAGGTGATCTGCCCTCCTCGGCCTCCCAAAGCGCTGGGATTACAGGTGTGAGCCACCGCTCCCAGCCTTTTTTTCTTTTAAATATAAAGAAGGGGATCTTTCCTAATTTGATAAAGGGCATTTCCATTTTTTCTTTGTTTGTTTGTTTGAGATGGGTGTCTCACTCTGTCACCCAGGCTGGAGTGCAGTGTCATGATCTCAGCTCACTGCCACCTTTACCTCCCAGGCTCAAGTTATCCTCTCACCTCACACTCCCAGGTAGTTGAGACTACAGGCGCGTGCCACCACATCCAACTAGTTTTTCATATTTTTGGTAGAGATGGAATTTCACCATGTTGCCCAGGCTGGTCTTGAACTCCTGAACTCAGGCCTCCCAAAGTGCTGGGATTACAGGGATGAGCCATTGTGCCTGGCCTATCCTAATTTTTAAAAACAAGGATTCAATCAGCGCTCATGCATTTGAGGCAGGTTGTAAGTGCTGTTGACTGAGTAGGAAGCATTTGTCATGGGAAGGCTCTGAGGTCACCATGGCACTGCCACTCTCCATGTGGTGAGCCAAGTTTGGGGTCCTCAAGGCTTAAACTGAGGAGTTGGCTCTGCCACAGCGGTGAATTTAGAGCCAGGCGATATAGAAAATTGTGCCAGACACTCAGCGAAGGTCACTTTTGCTACAGATTAACAGATTCCTCCAGGCACCACGTCCTTCCCAGTCTCAGCTGTGGGTCGGGTTCTGGGGATACCCTGGGATAAGGCAGCCCCTCTGGAGTCTGTCTGGCCTGCCCACCTGCCTCTCTGTCCCCGTTTTTCCTCCCTCTGTCTCTCTCTCCCTCCTTTGCCCTTAAGAACTTAATCAGACCCACTGAAGAGCCTGCTGGGGGAGCAGCTGGCACCAGGACAGAAATAGCACCAGCAGAAATCTTGTCTCTGCCAAAGCCTCCAGTCCGGGCCAGAGTTGCAGGGAGTGAGGGGATGGGGAAGAGATGACTCAGAACACCTTCCTCCCCTGTGAGACCTTATACCTGGGCCAAAGAGGTTCGGAGCCCACAGAATTCAGGACTCACGTGGGATCTCCCCACTCAGCCCCTACCATCTGGAGCTGGGGGAGGCAGGTGACAAAGCACCTTCTCTAGAGGCCAGCTCAGGTCAGGAGCCTTAAGCCTAGGGAAGCGGGACCCCACACAGGCTGCACCCCAGGCTGTGCTTGGGCTTGCTTCTGGCCTCACTCTGCCTCGAGGTGAGGAGTCTAGGGGTTGAGGAGACATGCCACCCTGTGGGCACTTCCCTTCCAGATTGGGCTTAGGGACTGAAATCAGAATTCCCTCCCAGACAGTCACCTGCCCACTTCCGCACAGAAGGGGCCACTGAGCAGAGCAGGAGGCAGTGCCAGCGAGCAACACTAATTTGGAGGGCGGCAAAGAGGTGGTTGTTGTGGGGGTGTGGTTGGGCCTTGGAGGTGAAAACTGGGGTGTCCCCATGCATGGTTGCAAGGTCCCTTACCATGTGATATGAAGCAGAGGTGAGAAGAGAGGCAGGCAGGCTGGGGGCCAGGAGCTGTCCCCACCCACCTCCATGTGCCGGAAAAGAACTCTAAGGAGTCCAAGAATGCTGTCTGAATCTCACCCTCCGTGTTGTTAGGAAGGTATAGTTGACAAGGAAGGAAACGGAACATGCTTTATTTCATAGTTCGTTAGCTTATGTGGCCATGGCATGGATATTCTGAAGTCCATTTAACCTGGAGGCAAAAGTTATCTTCAGTGTCTCCCATTGCTTCTCCCACATTTCTCTAGGCCACAGGAGAGCCCTCCATTGCCAAGCTACTCTCTTGCAATCTTCTTTCAGCTCAAATGCAAAACCAGATTAAGAAGAAAAAAAGCTCCTAAGGAGCTTTGAAAAATGCCGTCTTGTTCAGGGTCAGGTCAGGTCAGGTCTGTGGGGCTTGTTCCTTGATCCAACCATATGGCTTCTCCATCATTGATTCATTCCTTTGTTTGGGTACTCATTCATTCATTTGCTATTTATTAAGTGCCTACTGACTACGTGACCAGCAGCAGGGATGGAAAGGTGAATAAGGCATAGGCCCTGTCCACATACCACTCCCAGGGTCAGGGAGGTAGGCAGTCACGCTCCGTAAAGTGCTCTTGAGCTATGAAAAACACCTGTACAGCCAGGTGTGGCAGCTCATGCCTGTAATCCTAGCACTTTGGGAAACCAAGGCGGGTGGATCACGAGATCAGGAGTTTGAGACCAACGTGACCAACATGGTGAAACCCCATCTCTACTAAAAATACAAAATATTAGCTGGGCATGGTGGTGCACACCTGTAATCCCAGCTACTCAGGAGGCTGAGGCAGGAGAATGGCTTGAAATTGGGAGGCAGAGGTTACAGTGAGCCCAGATCGCACCACTGCACTCCAGCCTGGGTGACAGAGTGAGACTTCATCTAAAAAAAAAAAAAAAAGAAAAAAAAAGAAAAACACCTGTGCAGAATGCAGTCAGGGGACAAGGTAGAGAGTGGCCACATCTACCTGGGAGGTGGGAAGGTCAGGAAAATCTTCTGAGGATGCTGACCCTAGACCTGGTCTCCACGCAGAATGGGCAGGCATTTCAGGCAGAGGGAGGAACACTGACAAAGGCATGGAGCTGTGAAACAGTCCAGCACATTCAGTAGCCCTTGCAGGAACGAGTGACTAGGCATGCTTGTAGTATTTTTCAGTGGCTACACTATTTACTCTTTTGGTGCTGAGCATCAACCTAAGCCATATACTTTTAAAAAGACTCCAGGGAAAGTGATATATTCAGTTACAGTTACAGCCCTCGTGCCTGATGGAATCCTTTAGCCTTAGGCGGACGCTCCTGGTGCTCATGGCTCTCTAGTCATAACACCCCCAACCCTGTGCTCCTACCCGCCAGTACATACAACACTGCCCAGCTCCTCTATTCTGGGCATATAAAGCAGGTAAGGGCTGAAAAGTAAATGTCCTAGCTGTTACTGACCCCAGGAGTAGGGTCTAATGGTCCATTCTTCCATCCCAACCTCCCAGGAAGGGGTCAGCTGTGTAATCTGAATCCTCCATGGGTGATAGGCTTAGGTTGAGTGGAGAATGAAAGTTTTCAGATTTCTTTTTTTTTTTTTTGAGATGGAGTCTTTTTCTGTCACCCAGGCTGGAATGCAGTGGCACCATCTCGGCTCACTGAAACCTCTGCCTCCCCAGTTCAAGTGATTCTCCTGTCTCAGCCTCCTGAGTAGCTGGGACTACAGGCATATGCCACCACACCCAGCTAATTTTTGTATTTTTAGTAGAGACGGGGTTTCACCGTGTTGGCCAGGCTGGCCTCAAACTCCTGATCTCAAGTGATCCACCCGCCTCAGCCTCCCAAAATAGCTGGGATTACAGGCATGAGCCACCATGCCTGGCCTGTTTTCAGATTTCTTAATTCCGATGGTTGCTAAAGGATTTGGTCATTCAAATCTCCAACAGTAAGTAGGGATTTAGTTGTGGCCTTCCAGAAAGCTGCTGCTATGCCATCGTAATGTTCCCTTTGTGCCTGATTCTCTACCTTAACAATTCATTTCTCTGGGTTAAGCATTGGGGTGCAGGGTGGTGGGAGGGTGGCCTAAAAATGCATGTGTCCTCCGGAGGTGACACCTCCCTCAGCACCATGCTGTTGAGACTGAGCTCATCTGACCTCTTTCTCTGCATCTGGAGGGTCTAAGCAGGAACGGGATCATTGGTGCTTGGAAGTAGGGGACTGCTTGGAGGGAGGAAGGTGCAGAAAGCGGAAGTGGGGCACGTTGAAGACCCACTTCAGGCTTTAGCTTGGGAATGTCATTTCCCTTCACTGTTGTTAGAAGCACAGACCACATCTGACAGGTCATGGAGTAGCTCATTCACCCATTCATTCATTCATTCATTTATCTATTCAGTCAGTCCTTTATCAAATCTGTATTGAGCAGGCCCGTTTGGGGGCTCCATGATGAGTTAGGGTAGCTGCTGTCATACCTCCTGCCCCACTTAGCTGTCTTGCCTTGTGCTATGGCTGAATCCTCCCTCCACCTAGGACCCCTTCTTCATCAGACCATGAGTCTGAAGCTCACAGTCACCTCTCAGCCCACTCTGGCCCCTTTCATCATCTAGGGTCACTCCTTCCCCTCTCACATCAGTGCTGACTCTATGCTTCACCAGCAGAGTTCCCTCTCTCCATTGATGTCAATGCATTTACTCATCAAATCTTGCATCTCCTGGAGAGCAGGATCCTGGGATCCTTTCATGTTGGTGTCCCTCCACAGATGTGTACACAGTGCTTGATTAATGTTGAATGGATGAATGCATGAATGAATGAATGGTGGGTAAGCTGGGTTTCTTCAGGTTAATGTCAACCCCATACGGTTCTAAGTGTCCTTCATCAATAAGCTGGAGGCATTTAGGTGAGGTGTTTTCCTGGTACATTGACATAGGATGCATCTGTCCTGAGTGTGTGTGTGTGAGTGTGTGTGTGTGTTCTCCTAGATTAACATAGGATGTATCTGTTCTGAGTGTGTGTGTGTGTATGTGTGTGTGTGTGTGTGTGTGTATTCCCCTTAAATCATAGGGAAAGCTTGTGCTTGGCCATAGTCAGTATGTTTCCTGCTTTGTTGGGAGTTAGTGGGGAGTCAGAAGGCCATTTCTCTGGGCACAATCCTGGTTTGTTATAACCGTTAGAGTCTCTTACTTTTATATGATCTTACAGTATACCAAGTTTATTCACAACTGCTTCTCACAACAGCCCTATCTTGTCTTACAGAATTAGAAATGATTGCCCACACCTACTTGAGGCCACTCAGCTGTGAGGGCAGAGCAGGTCTTTTCCCCTGGGTCCCAGCTCTCCTCCCTCCCCCTTGGGTTCCCAGGTTCCCCACCCTAACTAACAGAGGGGCCCAGGAAAGACACACACCTGTCCTGTCTCAGCAGGATCAGGGGCCATGTCCCTCACCTCATGGCTTCGGTGGAACGAGGCCCCATCCCGGCTGTCCTCCAGGAGCCCTGCTGAGATGGTGCTGGAGACACTTATGATGGAGCTGACGGGGCAGATGCGAGAGGCTGAGAGGCAGCAGCGGGAGCGCAGCAATGTGGTCAGGAAGGTCTGCACTGGTGTGGACTACAGCTGGCTGGCCAGCACACCCCGGCCCACCTATGACCTCAGCCCCAGTGAGCGGCTGCAGCTGGAGGATGTCTGCATCAAGATCCACCCAGCTTACTGTGGGCCTGCCATCCTCAGGTGAGTGCTGGGAGGGAGACCCCTGTTGGGCTGCAGGCTCCGGGAAAGGTGGCTGCAGTGGCAGGGGCCTGATGCCACCATGACTAGAGCCAGAGAGCCTGGATGATCTAGATATCTGTTAGAAGGAGCAAGAGGGGAAAAGAAATCTGAAAGAGACCAGGAATGCTGGGCTAGGGTTAGAGTCCAGCGGGAGGCAGGAGGCAGCTCCTGCAGGCGTGTGAGTTTTGATTCATGAGAACACAATGCCTTTGAGTTTTCTCTTCTCCCTGCCCAGATTGTTATTGTCCTGGATTTTAATTTACCTGGCTTCTTTTCTTTCATCAGTTTATCTTTAATATTATCTTCTTGGAGAAGTTTTCCCAGACGTCTCTCCAAATTCAGATTCTTAATTATCCTAGCTTGTGTTAGCTTTCACACTAGTCTGCCCACCAGTGAGTGAGCGTGCACGCATGTGTGTGGAATATAAATCCACAATAAAACATCTTAAAATTACTGTTAGTCTCCCAAAATCTTCCCTCACCCATTCCTTTAACCAACATATGGATTAATTGTACACCTTTTTCTTTGAAATTGCCTTTAAAAGCTCCTCTCCTTCAGCCCCATTCACCTTCTTCAGCCCCTTCTACATTCCTTGTTTTTTGTAGTGCTTTTACTACCCCTCCCCTTTCTTCATCCAGGTGGAGAACCTCACCGTCCCCTAGTTTTCTGATTCTGCACTGCGGAAGCCTCCCAAAGTGTATCTATTCCAGAAGCATCTGGGGACAGGGGTGGGTGATGGGATGGAGCTCTGATAAGGGAATCTGGGCTAGCAAATCAATCCTCAAAAGTGAGGGGGAAGGCTGGGTACACCCTGGCCATGATTTTCCTGTCTCATTTCCCAACTCATGTCACTGCTGAGAAGACTGAGAAGTCCTGACTGTCAATCTGGCGGAGGAAATCTGGTATTAAATAGACTTGCTAACCTTAACTCATGAGCTCTAAGCAGAGCTAGCCTAGGCAGAGAAAACAGCCTGGGAAAACACACAGGCCCCCAGGAGAACCTGGGACATGTGGGGGCCACAAGTGATTCTTCCTGGCTGATGTGCAGGGTCTTCTGAGGAAGTATCAGGGGACCCCTGTGCATGGCAAACAGCTCACCTGGAAGGAATATCAGAGAGGCAGTGACATCATTAGATATATGTTTCAGAAAGATCATGCTGGCCAGTGGGTAAAGAGACAGGAGAGGCTTAGCCAGAAGGCCTCCCATCAGTAACGCTGCCACAGCAAAGGACTCCCCTTAATGCTCTGTCATCAACAACCTTAGGTAAGTGTCAGGATCTTTACACACCTTAGTTCCTTGTAGCTCACAAAAAGGCAGCTATCATCTCAGATTACAGACCAGGAGGCTGAGGCCCACGGAGGCCAGAAGTGGCAGAGCTGGGTTTTGAACTCAGGATCGGTTGAAGCAGTAGCAACATGGGGTGGTTCCTGATTCGCTTCAGGAGCAGGGTAGAGTGGGCAAACTGACCACCAGGATGTACGGGCAGCCCCTCGGGGTTAGACACCCTGGGTGCCAGGCTCGCTGTTGAGGTTATTGGTTCCACGCGCCCTCCCATCCCGCCCAGGTTCCGGCAGCTGCTGGAGGAGCAGGAGCCAGAAGTGCAGGAGGTGTCCCGGCTCTTCCGCTCGGTGCTGCAGGAGGTCCTGGAGAGGATGAAGCAGGAGGAGGAGGCCCACAAGCTGACGCGGCAGTGGAGCCTGCGGCCTCGCGGCAGCCTGGCCACCTTCAAGACCCGCGCGCGCATCTCCCCCTTCGCCAGCGATATCCGGACCATCTCCGAGGACGTGGAGCGGGACACGCCGCCGCCGCTGCGGTCCTGGAGCATGCCCGAATTCCGGGCTCCCAAAACTGACTGACCCCTGCCCAGAAGTGGAGCCGTCTACAGGGGGCATGATAGGCTGGTCACCGGAGGGCCGGGCCCTGGAACCTCCCCAGCTAGCCCTGGCGAGGAGACGGGAGACCCGAGGCGGCCCCATCCCAAGACGCTGCTATACAATGAAGCAATTCCCCGCCCCACCCTCTTCCTCTGGCCACAAAGCCGAGTTAGGTTGCAGAGCAGCACCACCCTCGCCCTCTCCCTCTCCTGCGCTAGCCTGCAGGAGCACCCCCTTCCCTAACTGGCAGATTCAAGATCTTGGAAGACAGACCATTGCCCCATCCTCATCTCCTGCTTCTATCTAAAAGGGGAGAGTTGCCCTACCTTTTTGCAAGACCTAGGGTCTCACCCCAATTTCAGGGATGTCCCATTCACTCCCCTACCCCTATCCCCAATGATAAGGGACCTGTTGGATGGTATACATTCTAGCGAGTGACTGGCTGAGCTCACCACTGCAGGTGGGTCACAGCCTCACTGGCAGGCACAGCTTTAAGCGACCAGAGAGACAATTAGATCCACTCTCTTCAGCTAGTAAATGCGGAAATTGAGGCTTAGAGAGGGACACTTCTTCCACTTTTAACTGTAGCCGGCTCCTCATGAACAGTGAGATTGTTCCTGCATGAATAGTGTCTGTTCCTGAGTCTGGAATGCTGGGCTGTGATGGGACAGCTCCAAAGGCTATATCTCTACCTACCTGTGGCCTGATCTATCTCTTACACTGGCACTGGGATGAGGGTCTAAGCTGCTCTCCAAGAAGTGTAGCTAGGGGTGGAGGTAGGTTACTCATTACCCCGTGCCACAGTGTCATCACATGGGCTGTGGTCAGTGCCTAGCAGCTTCTTCCAGAGACTAAACTTCAAGGCCTTCAGACACTGCTCTAAAGAGCCCAGGTTTTTCGATTCCAGGGTTCCCCCTTCTGCAGCTGGTCACACCTGCTCTCTGACTCTCTCCAGGTAGTGATGCCCAAACCCCTGACTGACCATGAGGCACCTGAGTGAAATTGTTCTAGAAGAGCTTCCTGCACATTTCCTTCACTGTCCTTCCATTCACTGTCCTTCCTTCATATGGTTAGGCCTTGATGATGGGCGTGTGAATTACCCAATGTGTGGATCACCTGTGGAAAATCTGGAAGGCCAGGAGGCCTTCCCACATACTCTGGGGTTGAAGTCAAATATAAAGGGGATGGGTGGGGAAAGTGTCTACCCTCAACTACCACTGCACATGCAGAAAATGCAAGTGGATCTTAATAGTAGCCTAAATAAAATGTCAGGAGAAGATATAATCAACAGAGAGTTGGGGGGGGGGGCAGAATCTGTGTATTCCCTCAGTGGAAAAAAAGTTTTTTGAATGATTTGGTTTTGAATGATTTTCACTAGAATCTGGACAGAGAATCATAGGATGGTGGAAAACCTCTGATCCAACACTAGCAAGATGGAAGAGTTGATTGACTTATTAATATAATTGGTAGATGTTGAGAATCACTTAAAATATACATCTCAAACATCTTACATATTTTATTTGAAGATATAAAAAGTTCACTTGATTGCCAAACTTTTTTTTTTTTTTTTTTTTTTGAGTTGGAGTCTTGCTCTGTTGCCCAGGCTGGAGTGCAGTGGCACGATCTCGGCTCATTACAACCTCCACCTCCTGGGTTCAAGTGATTCTCCTGCCTCAGCCTCCCAAGTAGCTGGAACCACAGGCGTGCGTCACCATGCCCGGCTAATTTTTGTATTTTTAATAGAGATGGGGTTTCACTATGTTGGCCAGGCTGGTCTTGAACTCCTGATATCATGATCCAACTCTCCTTGGCCTCCCAAAGTGCTGGAATTATAGGCGTGAGCCACCAGGCCCAGCCACCAAACTTTTGATTAGGTACAAGCTGTGCTTTTTTGTGACCTGTATGTTTTGTCTGGTAGGAGTTCTACACTTAAGTTTTCTTGGTTTGTACTTTAATCATAGCAATAAGAACAACTGGCACAAAAGAATTTTGGAACAAGCAGAAGTGACCCTTGGTAAGCAGACATCTCAGCCGGTAGGGGCAAAAGTGTTGGGGAGAATTAGAAAAAGGTCTCCACACTGTGGGCTTTCTGGGTGCCCTGGATGTGGGTTGGCAGATGTTTTAGAGGAAGTGGTTAATCTGGAGGGAGATTCAAAGGAGGCTGGATAAAAGAATATCTATTTTTCTTCCCTATCGCCTTACACATACCTATTCTCTCCAAAGAAAGGAAGACCTGAGGCTTTCAGCGTGGTGTTCTTTTTTAAGTAACTGGCTGCCGAGGAAAACCTTTCCTGCCAACTGCAAACATGTGGACAGAACCCACCAGCCTCTCAGACACGGGTTGTCCTGCTACAGGCAATCCCAGCTGGTGGCTCTCAAATTCATGAGGGTCCAGAAGTTGTTCCTTTGGATTCAAGTTGTTAAAGGGACTAATGATGTCTGCCTCCATTTCTATTTTTAAAAACTCAATAACCACAAATAAAAGGACAAAAAGTTTGACAGTGTCCTTGTAAGTATCTGATGAGTGGCTGGTGGTATTTTGGAGGGGACAAGTTGAGCATGTTCAAGACTGCCACAGACAGCCTGTTTGCACCCAGATCACCACCACTAGCCACTAGAGGGAGTGGGTGAGAGGCTTGGACTACTTGGTAACTACATTTTTTTTAAAACTTATTATGAAAATTTTCAAACACACAAAAAAGTAGAGGGAAAAGTTTAAGAAGTCTCACATGCCTATCCCCAAGGTTTAATAGTTACTAACATTTGGCCATATTTTATTTTTGCGTGTGGAGTATTTTAAGATAAATCCCAAGATGTTGAGACACTTCCTCTAAGTACTTCAGTATACACTACGTAGGCATAAGAACTTCTTCCTATATGACTATACTACTATTATCACTCTTAACAAAATTAACAGTAATTCCTTAATATTATCTAATGTCCTGTCCATATTCAAATTTCCCTGTTCCCAAGAAATGATTCTTGCAGTTTATTTCTTTGAACGAGGATCTAATCAAGCCCCACACATTGACAAGAAAGTTGCGGTTTATTTTTGTTGTTATTTTATTCACAGCTTGTCTTAAAGTGGTTATACAGCATTATGTAATTCCACAATTAAGCATTGTTTAATGATAGAGTGCTTATGGAGCACACATGTTAACATGTAATAAGTTAATGACTGAATGAACACAAATGATAAAAATTCTGCAATTTAGCCTAATGATACTCTTCTTACTCAGATTTTTATTATGTCATTTGATTAACATTCTTCCACAGTTGCAACCAAGATTCCTTCATATTTTGGAAAGAAATGTTAAAAATTGAGAGTAGACTGGGCATGGTGGCTCAGACCTGCAATCCCAGCACTTTGGGAGGCCAGGGTGGGCAGATCACTTGAAGTCAGGAGTTCAAGACCAGCCTGGCCAATATGGTGAAACCCTGTCTCTACTAAAAATACAAAAATTAGCCAGGCATGGAGACACATGCCTGTAATCCCAGCTACTCAGGAAGCTGAGGCAAGAGAATCATTTGAACCCAGGAGGTGGAGGTTGCAGTGAGCTGAGATGGCACCACTGCACTCCAGCTGGGCAACAGAGCCAGACTCCATCTCAAAAAAAAAATTGATAGTGACAATATAGCTAATATGACTTTTCATTTGATGAAAATACTTGTCACATCATATGTTTTATTTTCTAGGACATGCTTGCAAATAGCAACCTAAAACCTTCTCCCTTTTTCTTGCCACTTAGAAACAAAACACCAAAATTTATCAAAATAACTCAGGGGAAATCTTAAGAATTCCAATAACAGATAATGAAAAAATTTTGTCTATTTTTGATGCCATCATTCATCATGTAGTTAAATTTCAGTCTCTGTCTTAATATTCATATGATCTCCCACAAAACACAATGTTACTTCAAAATTTATTCATAGACAAATTATTTTTAGACAATTATTTTGATTTGTCACCTTGACTCATTTGTTAAAAGGGGAAATTGGCATCTTTCCTTTTATGAATATTATTACCTATTGCATCAAATTAGCATTATTAAAGACTTAAACATAAGACCTAACACCATAAAAACCCTAGAAGAAAATCTAGGCAAAACCATTCAGGGCATAGGCTTGGGCAAGGACTTCATAAACAAAACACCAAAAGCATTGGCAACAAAAGCCAAAATAGAAAAATGGGACCTAATCAAACTCCACAGCTTCTGCACAGCAAAAGAAACAATCAATAGAGTGAACCAGCAACCAACAGAACGGGAAAAACTTTTTGCAATCTACCCATCTGACAAAGGGCTGATATCCAGAATCTGCAAAGAACTAAAACAGATTTACAAGAAAAAAACAAACAAGCCCATTAAAAAGTGGGTGATGGATATGAACAGACACTTTACAAAAGAAGACATATATGAGGCCAGCAAACATATGAAGAAATGCTTATCATCACTGGTCATTAGAGAAATGCAAATCAAAACTACATTGAGATACCATCTCACACCAGTTAAAACGGTGATCATTAAAAAATCGGGAGACAACAGATGCTGGAGAGGATGTGGAGAAACAGGAACACTTTTACACTGTTGATGGGAGTGTAAATTAGTTCAACCATTGTGGAAGACAGTGTGGTGATTCCTCAAGGACCTAGAAATAGAAATTCCATTTGACCCAGCAATCCCATTACTGGGTATATATCCAAAGGATTATAAATCGTTCTACTATAAGGAC
>CAUYLG010047157.1:0-77982 GCA_963573385.1 Cacajao melanocephalus | reverse complement strand
TTTTTTATGGCTGCATAGTATTCCATGGTGTATATGTGCCACATTTTCTTTGTCCAGTCTATCACTGATGGGCATTTGGGTTGGTTCCAGGTCTTTGCTCTTGTAAACTCTTTCTAGTAGTGTGACTTGGAGTAAGTTTCTTATGTTTTCTGTGCCTTTGAGCATCTCATTTGTAAAATGGAGATAATATCTACCTCAAAATGTTGCTGTAAGGGTAAATGAGTTTATGTAAATAAAACATCTACAGGAGGGCCAGCACATAGAAAGTGTTCTATAAGGGTTAGTCATTTATTATTGTCATTGTTGTGTTTTGTTCTATTTCTAATGTCTGGACCTTCTGATGATTCAGGCTCATGGGACCATATTTCATTCTGTTTTTATAATTTTAACCTGTAAGATTCTCATTATAATTGGAATTTCATATTTAGGAATTCTTGGGTTTCTTGGATGTATGAAGAAAAGATTCACATCTGCTTCCACAAAACACCTAGCTGTATTAACAACTGATTCTTCTTATAATTAAATTCTTTACTTGATTTTTTAAATCCACATAAATAGCTTAAACTTAGATTGAAAACCCATGAGAATTTTCCTTCTCCATCCAGAGCCAAGGTTAATGTTGACAAAATATAATCCAATACAGACTATCTAATTTGTATGTGTGTTTGTGTGTGTACACTTGTGTGTCAGAGAGAGAAAGATTTCATTCTTCCTTAGACCGAGATTGTTGCCTTTAAATCCCAGGTTTATATATCAATTATATGTCTCCCCTAGAATGAGATCTTAGCTTTATACATCTCACGTAGCCTTCAAAATAATGCTCAACTTACCTTTCAGGGTTTGCAATCTTAGTTTTTGGCCTGTTCAGATTTTCATTTTTGATGGTTTCTCAATGCAATAATAATTTCCTTTTTACATTTACCCATGTTTTTGGTTATTTTCACCAGATACATTGTTCAATATATCTATTCTGCTATATTTCTATTAACAGTCCACTATACATGTGTCTTATTGTCTAATATTGCTGAAATGAAATCTTTGTTAATCCAATAATAAATCTCTGTCATCTAATCAGTGAGTTTAAGCCATGTGAATGTATTATAACTACTGATATTTAAAACTGTTTTCTACCCTCCAGTTGTGACTTACCTATTCCTCATTTTTTAAGTTTCTGTTGGATAGATTGTATTTTCTTCTGCTAATATGAATATTATAATATTTATTTTTGTTTGTTTTATTAGAAATTTGTTCTTGCTATTAGGACCCATACCTATGCTTCTATTTATTATTATTAATTTAACATCCAGCTTCAGAAATACAACTTTAATAGGAAGGCTTTTTGTATTTCTCCTGATTGCTCAAATGTAGGGTCTTTATTTGATGCTCTACCATCAAGTCACCTATAGGGGAAGTTCGTATTCACAGGAAGACTATAAATAATAAAACCAATCCCTTGACTAGGACTTAAGCCATGTAAAAGCTGGTGGCAAAAGTAAAGAGAGGTGATCCTTGAGACCTCCGAGGTAACTGCTCTTAAATTTACATTTGTCTCCATAAAGGATTTCTTCTATGCCTATCTGTCAGTGTAAATATATTCTTGTGTAAAACTACTAAGTGACCTGAATAATGGTCACAGGGCTCATCCAAGCCAACTGGCTTATTTATTTAATGCATATCAGTGGTTAACAGGGTTGAAATTTTTTGAAAACTGCAATCAATGATATAAGAACAATCTAGGCAAACATTGCTTCCTTGTGGAGACATTTTAATCATTTCAAAGCAAGGTGCAATTGGTAGAAAAAAAAATACCCTCATGCATCTTTTTTTTCTAATTGTGGTAAAATATATGACATAACATTGGCCATTTTAGTCATTTTTTCTTTTAGTTTTAGTTGACACATAATCATATATATTTATGGGATACAAAGTGATATTTTGATACATGTATATAAGGTATAATGCTCAAATCAGGGTAATTAGCATATCCATCACCTCAAACATTTATCATTTGTATTTGGGAATGTCCAAAATCCCCTCTTTTAGCCTTTTAAAAGTATACAATAAATTGTAGTTAACCATATTCACCTTACAGTGCTGCAACACCAGAAGTCATTCCTCCTATCTAGTTATAATTTTGCATTCGTTAGCCAACCTCTCTTCATCCTCCCCTCTCCCTAATCATTACCAGCCTCTAATATTAATATCTGGAACATTACTCTCTACTTCCGTGTGCTTAACTTTTTTAGCTCCCATATATAATGGGAACATGTGGTAATCTTTCTGTGCCTGACATTTCACATAACATAACATAATGTCCTCCAGGCTATCCATGTTGTTGCAAAGGACAGAATTTCATTATGGGTGAATAGTATTCCATTGTGTGTGTCTGTGTGTGTCTGTGTGTGTGTGTATGTCTAATATATATATAGGGCTAATGAATATATATATGTATATGTATAAAGAAGATATGTATATGTATAAAGAAGATACATAGCATATCTTCTTTATTAATCTGTTGATGGGCATTTAGGCTGATTCTATAACTTAAATTATGGAATAGGAAAATTTATCCTTTTGAAAAATACCCAGTAATAGGATTGCTGGATGGTATAGTGGTTCTATTTTTAGTTTTCTGAGAAAACTCCACACTATTTTCCAAAATGGCTGTATTAACTTACATTTTCATCAACGTGGCATTCCCTTTTCTCTGCATCATTGCCAATATTTGTTATTTTTTGGCTTTTTGGTATTAGCTGTTCTAATTGGGACGAGATGCTATTTCATTACAGTTTTGATTTGCATTTCCCTGATGATTAGTGATGTTGAGTATTTGGATTTTTTTTTCCTGCTGTTATTTGAATTTCTTGTATTCTAGATATTAATCCCTTGTCAAATGAATAATTTGCAAATATTTTACCCATTGTGCAACAGAGTGAAGGTTGTCTCTTCACTCTGTTGATTATTCTCTTTGCTGTACAGAAGCTTTTTAGTTTAATATAGTCCAATTTCTCTTTTTTTGTTGCCTGTGCTTTTGAAGTCTTTGTCATAAAAGCTTTGCCTGGACCAATGTCCCAAAATAGTTCATGTTTTCTTCTAGAATTTTATAGTTTCAAGTCTTACATTGAAGTCTCTAATCCATTCTGGGTTAATTTTTTATATGGTGATAGATAGGGGTGCAGTTTCATTCCTCTGCATATGGAAATCCAGTTTTTCCAGCATGATTTATTGAAGAGGGTCTCCTTTCCCTAATGTATGTTCTTGATGCTTTTATAAAAAAATCAGGTGATCTCGGATCACACCCAACTACATCATACCTTCCTTTCAAACATGCAAGAAACCTACTTGAATTTCTTATTGTCAGATTTTTGGATTTATGTCTTGGTTTATATTGCCATATTCAATCTTGGAGGTGACTACATATCGATCTTGGTCTGGCTGGGCAGAGAGTCAAAGTAGGAAAGCATGGCTTCTTCCCACCAGAGTCTACAGCCCACAGAGTGGCATTAGGTGTGATGGGATGGAACATGCTGTGTCTTTATTCCATGTTGGGTTTAAGTGGGTGACCTCAAATTTCCTGTGTCTGCCTACATGACACAAAGCTCACAGTTCAGAAGTTTAGGGACACACTGCATATCATCCCATCTGTTCTGTTTCAGTGCATAAGAATCCAAGTCTCTGAGGAAGGTGGCATTGTGTGCAGTTCACTGGACCAAAAACTTTGGTTGCGCCTCTTCCAGAAAGCCTGGCTCTGGGGTTCTTCATGATCATTTCAATTCCACTATTCCAGAAACCCACAGGTAAACCAAAGCTTTCCAGAGGCTCACTCAAATCAACAATGGGATGGAATATTTTCAAGAGCCCAAGGGAATTTCCTAATCCACACTAGAGGGAAACAGAGCCCCCAAGGATGGCTAAAGTTTATCCAACATCATCAGAAATTTCCTCTTCCTGGAGCCTTATTGCATGGTACTATCCTTAAAAAGGAGTACCCACAGAGCTAAAAAGAGGTCACAATTTCTTCTGAGAAGGATGTATTGTTATAGAAAGGAATGATTCCAATATCTAAGGATATCTTTATATCTTTGGATATGGTTTTTACTCTGATGCTCAACTATATTTCCTTTTACTCAAAAGTGAGTGTGTGTATGTGTGTGTGTGCTTGTGTGTGTGTATTCTATTACACTAAAGTGTGTGAACAGAGAAAGAAGCAAATTTTGGAGTCAAGTTTAAGAAACATGACTTCAATATCTACCAGTTTGTCAACTTTGAGTAAGTAGTGAAGACTCTATGAGCCTCAGTTTCCTCATCTTTTGAGATAATGACACCTGATTAACAGAGGTTTTATGAAATGATGTAACCTATGTGAAGCTTGGCACATACTAAGAACTCAAAAATTAGAGTTTCCTTTCCTCTTTCAAAACCAGATTTCTTACATGTGGCCCTTATTATAAGATTAATGGCCTATTCCTGGCCCTCCACATTCCTAAGACCCAATAGACCATTACCTTACTGGATAACAAGAAAGTCATTCTTGACCCTGATAGTGGTGATAGTGGGTATGAACTCAGGAGAATAGTTTGACTCAGACACAAACACATAGTAACAATATATTGTTCTCTGGTCAACAGAGGAGGTGCAGTAGTAAGTAAGTCATGCCCTGGGAGCATTCAGGATGGAGGCAGATTGGCTGAGGTTCCCATGTACAGCATTGTTCCATAGCCTAAAATCAAGGATTCAGTTCCTTTATTTTCTCAGACAAGATCTTATATTCTTGGCAGAGGCTATCAGATGTTGAAGGGAGGCCTAAAACCTTACAGGACCTAAATATAAGTGATCCAGTTAAATATAAACACTGAAATTCACCTTGTCAGGAAATCCTCTTTAAAATATATGAAGGTCTGCCTTGTGGATTCTGTTTTCCGTAAAACCAATGTGCCTTCAATCTCAAACACTGATATTGTCCTATTGCTCCTTTTTGTGTATAGTAACCAAACAACTTAAGAAGTGCTGAGATAACCATGTACAAGGACATTGCAGGAAAATCTGCAGAGTAACTGAAGGACATGAGGTACTATGCGAAAATGGGAGAGATTGTTGCCTCAATATCAAGAAACTGCAAGCACATAAAAAAAAATTACAAAGCTACCTTGTCCGAAGCCAGCAACACTTGCACTAACTCTTCCTCAAGACTATGTTACAATAATAGAAAATTTCCCAACCCCGAAGACATAGTCTACATAAATCAAATACAATAGTCTAATGAACTAAGGTGATGATATCTACCTCTTCTTCCTTTTGGTTTATTGATCCTTAAAATGACCTTCGAGCATATTCTAATAAAGTGCATTGCCACTTTTCTGTCTTTAACCAGGGATAGAACACTCATTATATACCAGGAAATGAATTGATAAGAACCCAGAAATCTCCTTGAAAAGGGGATATAATAAGTACACTTTTAAAAAATCCTATGGTGTGGAAGTCTGGTAAAAGAAACTCAGAAACATTGACATGTAATTTAGGACAGGAAAAGGTAAAGCAAATATTCAGGGGAAATTCATGAATAAGTTTAGGAATAAAGCAGTGTCTTATAATAATAAATAGGATTTCAGTGGGTAAGGTTTGGTAGGGAAGGCAATTTGAGTGAACAGAATGACATCAGCTAATGGAATAAAGTTGGAAAAGACAGAACATTTTAGGAAACTATACATGCACTTTGTTTGAATGAAGAACAGAGCACTCAAAGTTGAACTATGGGGAAGTCTTATTTCCTAAGCTTCTGTGTACCAGCAGTGAACCAGGAAGATAGAGATAAATAAGATTCCACTGTTGTGGAGCTCACTCTATAATGTGAAGGAAGACCTAAGTAAATAACTTCAACACGAAAGTTTTTTGATTTTTGTTTTGTTGTTGTTAATATATTCATCTTTTTGTTATTGGGGCCCTTTGGAGTTTAGGGGAGTTTTGGACCTGGGAATGCATCCAAATTGTAGTGCTTTTATTGTCTTGATATGCAAGAAGAATAATCCATGTTCATATTCTGCTGAATTCTTAAAGATGTACCTTCTGAATATGATTAACATGGAAAGTTTCTTCAACTACATTTCACACTGTTTTCAGTTTTGTTTCTTATATCATTTCACTATAACAATGACGAGCAATTTAAAGATTTAGTTCATCCACTGTAACATTCACCACTAATGTGTAGCATGCGTTCTCTTAATATCTCTCTTATTTAGTGTTCTAGGGATGGGATAGGGAGTATGTAAGATAAGCCTAGAATATCTTATGGTGCCAGAAAGTAAGCAATTGCTTAAAAATCAAAGGGTAGGAGGAATATACTAAAGGGACACAGGAATCAGTCTAAAAGAGCTTCAAATGACCAAATCTGGGACAATTCCCTATTCAATATATGGTGCCGGGATAGCTGGCAAGCCACATATAGAAGAACCAAAGTGGACCCCTACCTCACATCATATACAAAAATTAACTCAAGATGGATTAAAGATAGAAATGTAAGAACTCAAATTATAAGAATCCTAGAACACAAGCTAAGAAACACCATTCTGGACATAGGTCTTGGGAAATCATTTATGACTAAGTCCTCAAAAGCAATTGCAACAAAAATAAAAATTAGCAATGGGACCTAGTTAAACCAAAGAGCTTCTGCACAGCAAAAGAAACTATCAACAGAATAAAAAGGCAACATACACAATGGGAGAAAATACTCAAACTATGCCTCTGACAAAGGTCTACTATCAAGCATCTATAAGGAACTTGATTCAACAAGCAAAAAAGCAAAGAGCCCCATTAAAAAGTGCTCATAAGACATGAACAGACACCTCTGAAAAGAAGACACACAAGTGGTCAACAAATATATGAAAAAATATTCAGCATCACTAATCACCTGAGCAATGCAAATCAAAATCACAATCCCTTTATACCACTTAGAGTGGCTATTATTCAAAAATCAAAAAACAACAGACGCTGGCAAGGCTGCAGAGAAAAGAGAATGCTTATACACTGTTAGTGGAAATGTAAATTTGTTCAGCCACTATGGAAAGAAGTTTGGAGATTTCTCAAAGAACTTAAAACATAGCTATCATTCAACTCAGCAATCCCACTACTGGGTATATATCCCAAAGAAAATAAATTGTTCTACCAAAAAGATGTATGCATGCATATGTTCATCACAGCACTATTCATGACAGCAAGGACATGGAATCAACTTAGGTTCCCATCAGCGGTGGATTGAATGAAGAAAATGTGCTACATGTACACAACAGAATACCATGCTGCCATAAAAAAATAAAAGCATGTCTTCTGCAGCAACATGAATGCAGCTGGAGGCCATTATCCTAAGCAAATTAACATAGGAACAGGAAACCTAATACCACATGTTCTCACTTATAAGTGGGAGCTAAACATTGGGTACACATTGAGATAAAGATGGGAACAATAGACACTGGGGACTAATAGAGCAGGGAAGGAGGAGAGAGGAAAGAGTTGAAAAACTAACTGTTGGGTACTATGCTCAGTACCTAAGTGATGGGATCAGTCGTACCCCAAACCTCAACAACACACAGTACACCAGTGTAACAAATCTTCACATGTACCCCTGAGCCTAAAATAAAAGTTGAAATTATTTTTTTAATGGAAAGGCTAACTTCCACCTCTACCAATATGTTTACTTTATTTATATATTCCCTATCTTACTGGTATAAAACCTGGAACATGGCAACCATTCATTTACATTTGAAGTATTTAAAAAATGAGTGACTACATCAATAAATGAACCCAGAGGAAAGCACAGGACTTTATTATGTGGGGAATCAAGTTCACAGAAGGAAGTGGAGAAATCTTTTGCTGCAGCCTGTTGGACTAGACAGCACTTTTTATTTAGAAAGAGTGGAGACCAGTGAGACAAAGGCTTGATCTAGGATTAGACTGTGAAAATGGTGACAGTGGGTAAAATGGCATAATCCTGATGGATGCTCGGCTTCTCACCAGAATGTGTATGTGGCTTCTTAACTGGCACATGTTTTTTGTTTTCTTCATCATTAACACAACACAATTTCCCACTTAGACATCCTATTTCATATATTTCTCCTACTTTGCATTTCTTCCTGCAGTAGCCTGTTATATTATTGAAGCATTTTTTGAGTCTTGCCCCATCTGTGCATAGGAAACAACAATGAACCAAGGTTAGTGCATGAGAGAGAGAGCAGAAGAGGTAGGTATGTGATTCCCCACAAGTCATGGCCTCCTGTGGTCCTAAGTGAACATTATGCTGACAAAAGGAAACTCAGAGGCCCCCCCTTGAAAAGTATCCCAAATTAAGGACATTCAAAATCCCAGGCTCTCAGCCAACATCCAGTTGCCTCTGAAAACATTAGGATTGGTACGACAAAAGAGAAGAGAGAGCTTAATTCCTGGTTATCAACCAGAGCCCTGGCAAAGCTGACTCTCTCCTGTAAGCTCCATAGTCAGCACTCTCTCAGCTCCACCTCAGTCCCAAGTCCCCAGAGACCACTAACACGTCACCCTTGGCACAACTCAGAGCCAAAGAAACTTTTGAAAAAACATCACAAACAAGACTTTTAAACTTAATTGGGTTTTACACTCACTGATAGGGGCAGCAGAAATCTCCCTTTGACAAGATCTCATGGGTCTCAGCAACAGGTGCTATTGAGGACTACTTCCCTTAATCTGGCTCCTTCTGTCTGTCATTCATCATACTCTCCTTGATCTCAGATAAATGGGTTGCCCAGGGATCAAATTCAATTCAACGAATTTTGCTCTAGAGAGCTGCAATATCACCTACTCAGAGTAATGCTTTGAGATTCTAAGTTTCTTGTTTCTAATCCTTATTTGCCCCTCTACCCAAAATTTGAATAAGCCCAAAGAATTAAGATGGAGAACGGAGACCTATTCTCCCTATCCTAAACTTCAGAATCAGGGAACATCTTTGAGGGTTAGAGGAGTAATATTTTGGGGCCACAAAAATATAATATGCCTTCTTCCTAGGAAGAGAGGAGAACTCTCACTGACAGGGCTTCCACTGTGAACTTTGTGCTTCACGCTTGTAAGCTCATGTAATCTATACATCAAACAGAATCATGAAATATAGTCATTATACTCCTTCACAGAGGAGAAAATTGAGATTCAAAGGGAATAACGTGCTCAATTCATACAACAAGTCAATGATAAAGACATATTTTAACCTCACATTGACGTGACTCCAAAATGTGTGCTATTCTACTTACTGTTGTAATACAGGCTGAAAATGAATTTGAACGGAAAAGGGGATGGCCAGGCTCTCAGGTGAAAACTGTGTCCAGCATTATAAAGATAATTCTAGATGATGAGTTCATGGATACCTTTGAAGAGGACTCCTGAGAGTACAGTATAGCCTTGACCTCCTCTTACCTTCCTGGGTGCTCTCTTGTAAGGCACAGACTCAAGTAAGGCAACCAGGAGAATAGGCATTTTTTTTATGATTTTGGCCAAATATAAATAATATTGAAAGTCTTGTTCCCACTCATAAATAGTCATTTCTCTTAGGATGTTATGGTACGTCTGGACAAGTTACCTGTGACCTCAAACAGCAGAATAGTGAGAACCAGAAACAGCTTCATGTTTACAGACTTCTCAAGAGAAAGAGGCAGCAAAATTTTGTCCAGTGGTCTATGTCCCACAGGTCTTTCAAGATCCAGAGTTTTGAATGCTATCAGAGCTCTGAGCTCTCATTTTAACCCACGCAGACAGACAGGAAATCCAAGTCCACCCCACCAACACACACACCTACATCCCCAAATATGGAGCTCACAGTCACATCATCCTTCCTCCCCCTTCCTCAGGACATGCACTCCTAGAGAGCAGGAACTATGACTTTCCATCTGAATTTTCACCCCATTTGGGTCAAGGTTGGTTGGTCATGTGCCCTGGTTTGTGTGGGATAATCCTTATTCCTATCATTCCAGTGTTCCATCCGGCTAGTGCTGCCTCTCACAAAAGAAACCCAGTTTGAAAGATAAATGTAGTTAGTCAAGATAGACACAGAATCACATTCGATAACAATTTTTTTAATGTATAAAGCTTCTAGATAGTCATTCTAGGAGTAAGATTGCTTTCAGGTTTGGCTAGATAAATTGATATTATTTGAGAGTTTCCCATAAAGACTTGTCCATCTAGTAGAGCAAAATTCAACAACTGAAAATTCTTCAGAAGATCAAATTTCCTTAGCACAGCATTCAACTTACTATAAACTGGTCTCTACTCTCCTCTCCTGGGACGTTTTATGAAACCACTTATGTTTCTGCCAAACTAGTGGGTACACCCTCCTGAACTTTTACTTCCTTAATCTGTTTCTTTTCACATTTAAATCCCTCTTTACAAATTATATTACACTCCCTATTCCCTCCATACAACTGGCCCTACTAAACTAATTTTCCTTCAAAATCAAGTTCAATCATCTCTACATATGGAAAGTTTCCCTGACCCAATCAGGGAAAGTTCCACTAAGGGAGTTAGTTCCATTTGTAAATAAATTAAATAGAGATAAGCCAAGGATTAGAGGAATATGAGTCCAGCTATGCAAGAAATCGTTTATTTGCCACTTTAGTGCCCAGTAAGAATTAAGAAGTTGGACTCCAGATTAGTGTATGGGATTTCTTTTAGATTTTTCTAACTAGAATCAAGAAAGATGAGATGTTTTATTGTTCTAAACCTTTACTTCAGCCAAGTATGGTGCTCTGGAAGCTTCTCAGCCCCACTCCCACTGCCTCCATGTTCAAGACCATGAAAGAAGAGGAAATTTCCTCTCCAAGTAGATGTCCATCTTCTGCACCATTTTTTCCCACATCTGATAGATACACTCTAGCAGAACTCCACTAGCATATTTCACTCAGGATACAAAGGTGTATTTGTCAGCACCAAGTCCTGCTGATGATTTTCATCAAATTCTAAATTGTTTCTTTCCAAATCCTCCCAGAAAATCCTTCTTGTCTTTTAAGGCTCAGATTAAGTAAGACCTCCTCTGTGATGTTTTCCTAACTCCCCTGATAGACTTGATTAATTCCTATTTTGAACCCCTACAGCTCTTCCCATTTGTATTTGTAACACTAATCACATTCGTGTGTGTGTGTGTGTGTGTGTGTGTGTGAATTTTTTTAACTTATATTTTAGGTTCAGGAGAACATGTGCAGGTTAGTTATATAGGTAAGTTGTATGTTACAGGGGTTTTGTGTAAAGGTTACTTCATCATACCTAATAGGTAGTTTTTTGATCTTCACCCTCCTCCCACCTCAAGTAGGCCCTGGTGTTTGTTGTTTCCGTCTTTGTGTTCATGTGGACTCAGTGTTTAGCTCCCACTTATAAGTGAGAACACGTGGTGGAGGTATTTGGTTTTCTGTTCCTGTGTTAATTTGTTTAGGATTATAGGCCTCCAGCTCCATCCATGTCCCTGCAAAGAAAATGATCTCATTTTTTATGGCTGTGTAGTATTCCATAGTGTGTACCTACCACATTTTATTTATCTGGTGTACCATTGATGAGCATTTAGGTTGATTCCATGTCTTTGCTACTGTGAATAGTGCTGCAATGAACATACGTGTGCATGTGTCTTTATAGTAGAATAATTTATATTCCTTTGGTTATCTACCCAATAATGAAATTGCTGGCTCAAATGGTAATTCTGTTTTAAGTTACTTGAGAAATTGCCAAACTGCTTTCCACAGTGGCTGAACCAATTTACATTCCCACTAGCAGTCTGTAAGCATTCCCTTTTCTCCACAACCTTGCCAGCAACTGTTATTTTCTGACTTTTTAATAAGCTATTCTGACTGGTATGAGATGGTATCTCATTGTGGTTTTAATTTGCATTTCTCTAATGATTAGTGATGTTGACCTTTTTTTTTTTTCATATGCCTCTTAGCCAAGTGTATGCCTTGTTTTGAAAAATATCTGTTCCCCATTGCCTGTTTTTGTCAGGTTTGTCAAAGATCACATAGTTGTGAGCGTACAGTCTTATTTCTGGGTTCTTTATTTTGTTCCCCTGATCTGTGTGTCTGTTCTTGTGCCAGTATCATGCTGTTTTGGTTACAGTGGCCCTGTAGTATAATTTGAAGTTGGGTACCATGATGTCTCCAACTTTGTTCTTTTTGCTTAGAATTGCCTTGGCTATTCAGGCTCTTTCTTGGGTCCATATAAATTTTAAAACAGATTTTTCTAGTTCTGTGAAGAATGTCTGTGGTAGTTTAATGGGAATAGCATTGAATCTATAAATTGCTTTGGGCAGTATGGCCATTTTAGTGATATTGATTCTTCCTATCCATGAGCATGGAATGTTTTTTCATTTGTTTGTGTCATCTCTGATTTCTCTGAGTAGTGCTTTGTAGCTCCCCTTGTAGAGATCTTTTACTTCCCTTGTTAGCTGTATTCCTATGTATTTTATTCTTTTTGTGGCAATTGTGACTGGGAGTTCTTTTGTGATTTGGCTCTTGGCTTGAAGGTTGAGGTGTATAAGAATGCTAGTGATTTTTGCACATTGATATTGTCTCCTGAGACTTTGCTGAAGCTGTTTATCAGCTTAAGAAGCTAGCTAGCCATGTGCAGGAAATTGAAATTGGACCCCTTCCTTACACCATATAATACAAAAGTTAAATCAAGATGGATTAAAGATTTAAATGTAAAACCCAAAAGTATAAAAATCTGGAAGACAACCTAGGTAATACCATTCAGGACATAGGCACGGGCAAAGATTTTATGATGAAGACACCAAACACAATTGCAATAAAAGCAAAATGGACAAATGGAATCTAATTAAACAAAGGAGCTTCCGCACAGCAAAAGAAACTAGGAACAGAATAAAAAGACAACCTACAGAATGAAAGAAAACTTTTGCAAACTATGCATCCAACAAAGCTCTAATATCCAGCATCTATAAGGAACTTAAATGAATTTACAATAAAAACAAACAACCCCATTAAAAAGTGGACAAAAAAACGTGAACAAACACTTCTCGAAAAAAGACATACATGTGGCCAAAAATCATATGAAAAAAAGCTCAACATCACGGACCATTAGAGAAATGTGAATTAAAACCATGATGAGATACCATCTCACACCAGTCAGAATGGCTATTACCAAAAAGTCAAAAACAACAAATGCTGGCCAGGTGTGGTGACGCACACCTGTAATCCCAGTACTTTGGGAGGCCGAGGCAGGCAGATCACCTGAGGTCAAGAGTTTGAGACCAGCCTGGCCAACATGGCAAAACCCCATCTCTACTAATACAAAAATTAGCCAGGCATCGTGGTGGGCACCTGTAAATCCAGCTACTTGGGAGCCTGAGGCAGGAGAATTGCTTCAACCCAGGAGGCAGAGGTTGCAGTGAGCCAATACTGTGCCATTGTACTCCAGCCTGGGCAACAAGAGTGAAACTCCCATCTCAAAAAAATAAGTAAATAAAAATAACAGATGTTGGTGAGGTTGTGGAGAAAAAAGGAGTGCTTATACACCGTAGGTAGGAGTGTAAATTATTTCAACCATTGTGGAAGACAGTATGGCAATTCCTAAAGACAGAACTACCATTTGACCCAGCAGTCCCATTACTGGGTATATACTCAAAGGAATATAAATCATTCTATTATAAAGACATATACATGCATATGTTCATTGTAGCATTATTCACAATAGCAAAGACACGGAATCAACCAAAATGCCCATCAACAGATTGGATAAAGAAAATGTGGTACATATACACCATGGAATACTATGCAGCCACAAAAAAGAATGAGATCATATCCTTTGCAGGGACATGAATGGAGCTGAAAGTCATTATCCTTAGCAAACCTGCACAGGAACAGAAAACCAAATACCACATGTTCTCACTTACAAATGGGAGCTAAATTATGAGAACACACAGAAACACAGAGGGGAACAACCACACACTGGGATCTCTGGAGGTGGAGGTTGGGAGCAGGGAGAGAAGCAGGAAAAAATAACTAATAGACGTTAGACTTAATATCTGGGTGATGAGGAGTGGGCACAGTGACTCACGCCTGTAATCCCAAAACTTTGTGAGGCTGATGGGGGCAGATTACTTGAGGTCAGGAGTTTGAGACCAGCCTGGCCAATATGGTGAAACCCCCTCTCTACTAAAAATACAAAAATTAGCCAATTTTGGGGTGCATACTTGTAATCCCAACTACTTGGGAGGCTGAGACACAAGAATTGTTTAAGCCAGGGAGGCAGGGGTTGCAGTGAGCCCTGAGACGGTGCCACTGCACCCCAGCCTGGGTGACAAAGCAAGACTCTGTCTCTTAAAAAAAAAATCTGGGTGATAAAGTAACCTGTACAACCAACCCCCATGTCATACATTTACCTATGTAACAAATCTGTACCTTTGATCTTAAAATAAAAGTTAAAAAAAAAAAAAAAAAAGCAAAGTGTCTGTTCATGTCCTTTGACTTTTGTTTGTTTGTTTTTGTTTTTTTTGCCTTTTGAGATGGAGTTTCACTCTTGATGCCCAGGCTAGAGTGCAATGGCGAGATCTTGGCTAACTGCAACCTCTGCCTCCTGGGTTCAAGCAACTCTCCTGACTCAGCCTCCCAAGTAGCTGTGATTACAGGTGCCCACCACCACATTGGCTAATTTTTGTATTTTTAGTAGAGGGGGTTTCTCCATGTTGGCCAGGCTGGTCTCAAACTCCTGACCTCAGGTGATCCATCCTTCTCGGCCTCCCAAAGTGCTGGGATTATAGGCATGAGCCACTGCAGCCAGCCCTTTGCCCACTTTTTAATGGGGTTGATTTTTGCCTACAAATTTGTTTAAATTTCTTATAGCCTCTGGATACTAGAACTTTGTCAGATGCATGGTTTGCAAATATTTTCTCCCATTCTGTAGTTTGTTTACTCTGTTTATCGTTCCCATCACCAAAAAGATCTGGGACTCAAGACCTGCTGTTCAAATTCTTTTGTCCCATGGGATGTTCCTTTGATGCAATGCTCTCCCCCTCTCCCTAGGAGTAGGAGTTCATGAGAGCCAGAATATAGTGAGTGCTATTGCTCTTCCAAAATGGGGTGGTGCTGGGGAATGTCTGCAAGGGATCTGGTTGTGACATATCTTCTAGTCGCCCAGTAGTAGGTGCCAGCACCAGCTCTGATGCGAGTTGCTGAGTGACGCAGACTCTGTGAGATTACTTGGTTATAGACAGCCCTAGTGTGCTGGCTTTCTCAAATGCTGGTTGTAATAGCAGTGAACTTGCCACATGAACAGACTCAGGATCTCTGGTTAGCAGAGGTGTTGCAGGAAATGGTGATAGCTGAGGTCACATACCAGTTTTCTTTTTCCTGGGTACAATGTTATTCTACCTAGAGATGCTGTAATGAACTGTGTTGGCTGGCCTACAGTCAGGAGGCAGCGCATACAAAAGATTTGTATTGGATTTGAGCTTGCCCTATGTTGCCCAGGGGAGGTATTCTTGTTTCTCAGGCAATGGGAAGGGCCATAAAGCTCCCAAAAGTTAATACCCTTTGTGATAAGCTACCAGAATGGGTGAAGGGGTATGGCCAGGTGGGGACTAGGTCAGGTGGGTCTGCACTCTGACTCTCCATGTGCAGTGCAAGCCCCGGCCCATGTATGGGTCAAAGAGCAGTAGCATCAGTTGAAATGATCATATGGTTTTATCCTTCATTCTGCTGATATTTGTGTATGTTGATTTGTATATGTTGAACCATACTTACATCCCAGGGATAAATCTCACTTGATCAGGATGAATAATCGCTCTAATGTGTTGCTGAATTCAATCTGCTAGAGCTTTGTTGAGGATTTTTGCATCAACATTCATTAGTGATATTGGCCTGTAGTTTTCTTTTTTGATGTGTCTTTGGTTTTGATATTAAAAGTAATTGCAACAGCTGCAATTGCTTTTGCACCAACCTAATGCAGGGTTATACTGGCCTTATAGAATGAGTTTAGCAATATTCTCTCTTCCTCTGTTTTTCAGAATAGTTTGAGAAGACTGGTATTAGTTCTTTTAATGTTTGGTAGAATTCAGCATTGAAGCCATTGGGTCCTGGGCTTTTCTTTACTGGGAGACTTTTTATTATGGCTTCAATCTTGTTATTTGTTATTGGTCTCTTCAGGTTTTGGATTTCTTCCTGGGTTCAATCTTGGTAGGTTGTATGTGTCTAGTAATTTGCCCATTTATTCTAGATTTTCCAATGTATTGACATGTAGTTGCTCATAGTAGCCACTGATGATCCTTTGAATTTCTGCAGTCTCTGTTGTAATGCCTCATTTTTCATCTCTGATTTTATTTATTTGGCTCTTCTCTATTTTTTCTTAGTTTGGTTAAAGGTTCGTCAATTTTATTTAACATTTAAAAAACCAACTTTTTGTTTGTATTGTTTTCTTCCATTTCATTTATTTCTGTTTTGATATTTATTATTTGTTTTATTTTACTTATTTTGGGTTTGATTTGCTCTTGCTTTTCTAATTCTTTAAGATGCATCGATTATTTAAAGTTTTTTCTCTTTTTTTTGTAGGCACTTATAGCTATAAAATTCCCTCTTAATGCTGCTTTTACTGTATCTCATAGGCTTTGGTATTTTGTGTTTCCATTTTCATTTGTTTCAAGAAAAATTTTTCAATTTCCTTCCTAATTTCTTTATTGACCCACTGGTCATTCAGGAGCATATCGTTTAGTTTTCATTTATTTGTATAGTTTCCCAAATTCCTTTTGTTATTGATTTCTAGTTATATTCCACTGTGGTCAGAGAAGATCCTTTATATTATTTTTAAATGTTTTAAGATGTGTTTTGTGATACAGCTTCTGGTCTATCCTTGAGAATGATCCATGTGTTGAGGAAAAGAATGTGTATTTTGCAGCCATTGGATGAAATGTTCTATAAATATCTATCAGGTTCATTTGATCTGTAGTGTAATTATGTCTGAAATTTCTTGGTTGATTTTCTCTCTCTGGAAGATCTGTTCAATGCTGAAAGTAGAGTGTTGAAATCTCCAACTACTACTGTATTTGGGTCTATCTCTCTCTTTGTAGCTCTAACAATATTTGCTTTACATATCTGGGTTCTCCAGTATTGGATACACATATATTTAAAATTGTTATATTTTCTTGCTGAATTAACCACTTTATTATTATATAGTGGCCTTCTTTGTCTCTTCTTATATTTTTTCTTGAAATCTATTTTGTCTAAATATAGCTACTGCTCTTTTTTGGTTTTCATTGGAATGGAATGTATTTTTGCATGCCTTTATTTTTAACTTATGTTTGTCTTCATAGGTGGAGTGTATTTCTTGTAGTCAACAGATCAGTAGGTCTTGTTTTTTCAACCATTCAGTTACTGTATGTCTTTTGTTTGGAGAGTTTAGTCCATTAACATTCAATGTTATTATTTGTAAGTAAAGACTTACTCCTGCCATTTTGTCCTTTGTTTTTCTAGTTGTTTTTTGGCCTTCTCTTTTTTCTTTCTTTTCTTCCTGTCTTCTTTAGTGAAGGTGATTTTCTCTGGTGATATGATTTACGTTCTTTCTTTTCATTTTTTGTCGATCCATTGTATGTTTTCTTGGTTTGAGGTTACCAGGAAGCTTGCAAATACTGTCTTATAACTTATTATTTTAAGCTGATAATAACCCTGTTTGCATAAACAAGCAAAAAGAAAACAAATAATAAAAACTCTATGCCTTAACTTTGTCCCTCTGCTTTAACTTTTCATTGTTTCTATTTATATCTTATTTTACTGTAATGTTTTGAAAAGTTGTTGTAGTTATTATTTTTGACTGACTTGTCAGTCTTTCCACTTGAGATTAAAGTAGTTTACACATCACAGTTATGTGTTATACTATTCTGTGTTTTTCTGTTTACTTACTATTTCCATTGAGTTTTCTACATTCAGGTGATTTCTTATTGCTCACTAACATCCTTTTCTTTCTGATGGAAGTACTCCCTTTAGCATTTCTTATAGGAAATGTCTGGTGTTTATGAAATCCTTCAGCTTTTGTTTGTCTTTAAAAGTTTATTTTTCCTTCATGTTTGATGGATATTTTCACTAGATATACTATTCTAGAGTAAATTTTTTTTTCCTTCAGCACTTTAAATATGTAATGCCACTTTCTCTTTGCCTGTAAAGTTTCCACTGAAAATTCTGCTGCCAGACATATGAAGCTTTATTGTATGTTTTTGTTTATTTTCTCTTGCTGCTTTTAGTATTCTTTACCCTTGATCTTTGAGAATTTGATTACTAAATGCCTTAGGGTAGTCTTCTTTGGGTTAAATCTGCTTGGTGTTCTATAAGCTTCTTGTACTTGGATGTTGATATATTTCCCTAGGTTTGGAAAGTTCTCTGTTATTATCTCTTTGGGTAAACTTTCTACACATATGTCTCTGTCTTCCTCCTCTTTACAGCAATAACACTTAGATTTACCATTTTGAGATTCTTTTCTAGATCTTGTAGGCATACTTCATTGTTTTTACTCTTTGTTTCATCTCCTCTGACTGTGTATTTTCAAATAGCCTGTCTTCAAGCTCATAAATTCTTTCTTCTCCCTGATCAATTCTGCTATTAAAAGACTCTGATGCATTCTTCAATATGCAAATTGCATTTTTCAGCTCCAGAATTTCTGCTTGATTCTTTTTAATTAGTTCAATATCTTTGTTAAATTTATCTGATAGAATTCTGAATTCCTTCACTGTGTTACCTTGAATTTCTTTGAGTTTCCTCAACACAGCTATTTTGAATTATCTGTCAGAAAAGTCACATATCTCCGTTTCTCTGGGAATGGCCCCCGGTGTCTTATTTAGCCCATTTGGTGAGGACATATTTTCCTGGATGGTGTTGCTGCTAGTAGATGTTCTTCAGTGTCTGGGCATTTAACAGTTAGGTATTTATTGCAGCCTTCACTGTCTGCGCTTATTTTTACCTGTCCTTCTTGGGAAGTCTTTCCAAATATTCAAAAGGCCTTGAGTGTTGTGATTTAAGCTATATCTGCTTTAAGGGGCACCCCAAATCTAGTAATACTGTGGTTCTTGCAGACTCTTACAGATACCACCTTGATGGCCTTAGACAAGATCTGAGAAAATTCTCTGGATTACGAGGCAGGGGCTCTCATTCTCTTCCCTTACTTTCTCCCAAACAAAGTCTCTCTCTCTCTCTCTCTCTCTCTCTCTCTCTCTCTCTCTCTCTATCTCTTGCTCACGCTTTCTCTGTCTATTCTGAGCCACCTAAAGCTGAGGATGGAGTGACACAAGCAGCCCTGTGGCCACCACCACTTTGACTTCACTGGGTCAGACTTGAAGCCAACACAGCAGTAGATCTCACCCAAGACCTACTGCAACCACTCCCTGGCCACTGCCTATGTCTCACCCAAGACCTGCTGCAACCACTGCCTTGCTACTCCTCAAGGTCCTGGGGCTCTACAATCAGCAAGTGGTAAAGCCAGCCAGGACTGTGTCATTCCTTTTAAGGCAGAAAGGTCTCCCAGGCCCCAGGTAAGTATAGAGTTTCCCATGGGGAGTCAGGGACTAGAGTCACAAACCTTAGAAATCTCCCTGGCATTCTATTGTACTGCAACTGAACTTATACTCAAATCACAAGACTCAGTCTTTCCCACTCTTCCCTCTCCTTTCCAAAAGCAGAGGAGCCTTACCTCATGGCCACCAAAACCACAGGCCACAGGGAATTCTGCCAGACTATTGCCCATTCCCTTAAGGCCCAAGGGTTCTTAAGTCAGCTTGTGGTGAATGCTGCCTGGCCTGGGACTAACCCTTCAAGGCAGTGGGCTCCCCTCTGGCCCATGACAGATCCAGAAATGTTCAAGAGTTAAGTCCTAGAATCAAGGACCCCGAGAACCCACTTGATGCTCTACCCCCTTGTGGCCAAGCTGGTCCCTAAGGCGTAAGACAAAGTTCTCTTTATTTTTTCACTGCTTTCATCAAGCAGAAGGAGTTTTGCCCTATAGCCACCACAGCTGGGGATGTGTTGAGAGTCACCTGAAGACAGAAAGTCTCATATGTTCACCCAAAGCCATCAGTGTGGAACCTGGTTATCACTGCTAGTTATTCAGGACACAGGGGCTCTTTAGTTAGCAGGTGGTAAGTGCTGCCAGCACTGGGTCCTTCCCTTCAAGGGAACCCAAGTGGGTTCCCTTCTGGCCCAGGCTGTGTCTAGAGATGCTTTTCAGGAGCTATAGCCTGGAAGGGTGCTCACAACTCTCTGGTGCCCGATCCTGCTGTGGCTGAGCTGGTATCCAAGATGCAAGACGATGTCCTTCCTACCCTTCTCTCTCTTCTCCTCAAGTGGAGGAAAATGGTCTCTTTTGGAGCTGTGAGTTGTGCAGCCTGGGGTTAGAGGAATATGATGTTAGAACTCCCTTAGCTGCCTCAACTACTGTTTTAGTAGGTCGTGTACCCCCTAGTCCACTGTCTCTAGGCCCAGTTCAGCACCAGAACTCACCTAAGAGTTGCAGCCCTTGTGGTTTTGTCTGCCTTTCAAGTTTACTTAGAGACCCAAAGCCCTTTAGCCCACAGTGGAAAGGTTTGAAGGTACTCCAGTTCCTACCACTGGGATCAGCAATTTCCCTCTGGTTAGGGCTGGTTGAAACACTTTCTCTGTGGGTGGGACTCAGCTGCATTTGGTCCAATTTTCCTTTCTGCTCTAACTGGGCAGCACTGAGTTCACTGCCTCACAGTTGCTGAGTTCTCCCTCTCTCCCCAGCAGCACTGAGTTCACTGCCTCACAGTTGCTGAGTTCTCCCTATCTCCCCAGCACCCAGAGATCCTCTTTGCATGCTGCTCCTGACAGGGGAGTGGGAATGGGAGTGCAGGGTGGCAGCTGCGATTGAGGACTGTGTTTCCTATTCGTTCAGTGCCTCTTTCAAAGACGGGAATTGAAAATCAAGTACTATGCACGCTCATTCTCATGAAGGTGTTTTTCGTGTAGATAGTTGTCAAATTGGTGCCTTTGCACAGGGGAGGGAGGATGATCAGTGGAGCCTTCTATTCAGGCATCTTGCTCTGCCTCCTTTTTCCAAAAATAATTTTTGGAAATCTAGTATGTTCCAGGAACTCTTTCAGGTCCTCAAAATTAGACATGCATTCATGGAGCATACATTCAAAAGTGGGAAGCAGATATAAAAAATCATATGAATAAATATATAGTATGTCAGATGGTGATAGGGCTCTGAAGATGTAGAAAGATGAGAAGACTGGCGCAGTGGCTCACACCTGTAATCCCAGTACTTTGGGAGGCCGAGGTGGGTGGATCACCTGATGTCAAAAGTTCAAGACCAGCCTGGCCAACATGGTGAAACCCCATCTTTATAAAAATACAAAAATTAGCTGGGCATGATGGCGGGTGCCTGTAATCCCACCTACTTGGGAGGCTGAGATGGAAGAATCACTTGAGCCGGGGAGGTGGAAGTTGCAGTGAGCTGAGATTGTGCCATTGCACTCCAGCCTTGGTGACAAAGTGAGACTCTGTCTCAAAAAAATAAAATAAAATAGAAAGAAAGAAGATGAGAAGTCTTGAGCAAAAAAGAGTACAGTTTTAAATGAGGTATTTGTGAAAAGACTCCTTAAGGCAGTGACATTTCAGGAAGGATAAAGTTATCTGGGGCAAGAGAGGATCAGGCAATGAGAAGCGTAAGTGCAAAGGCCCTGAGGTGGGACCAGGCCAGTGTGTTCAAGAAACAGCAAGAAGAACTCATGGCTAGAGTGAAGCAATGAGGAAAGATAAAAAGGAGATTATGTCAGAAAAGTAATGGGGATGCACATATAGTGGCCATAGTAAAAAATTAGACTTTTCCTCTAAGATGGAGGTTATTGGACAGTGCTGACATGATCTGATATATTTTCAAAAGACACCTCTGGCTTCTGTGTTCAAAATAGACTGAGAGGAAGAAAAAGCATAAAAATGGAAAACCTGTTGCATGGACATCACAAAATCTAAATGACAGCTAATAGGGCTTAGATGAAGTGCAGCAGAGAAGAGGGTGGGAAATGGTCAGACCCTACGTAGCTATTGAAAATACAGCCACTCGTAGATTGAAGAGAAAGGAAGAAGTCAAGATAACATCACAGTTTTAGTCTGAGTAACTGAAAGAATAAAGTTGCCACTGACAGAGATGCATAGGACTGGAGAAAGTTCAGACTGGTCTTTTTGCTTGAGGGAGGATAAAAATCTTTGTTTAGGATATGTTCGCTTTGAAGTGCTATAGACATCTAAGCAGAATTGCCTTGTAAATAGGAGAGATTTTAAACCATAAGACTGAATGGGATTGTCAAGGCTATGACTGCAGAAAAGTGTCTGATACCTGAGACCTCGTACTCCCCAATATTGATGAGTAAGAAGCAGCAAAGGACACTGAGAAGCTTCATTCCAGAGAGGTAGGAGGAAAACCAAGAGAACATGATGCTCTGGGAGCTTAATTGAATTAAGTTTGTCAAGAAAGCATCAAATGATGCTGATACATCAAGATGAGGCATAAGAATTGATCCGTGGCCTACCAGAATCCACTTGGTCTCAACTCATTTCCCAGCTCCATGACCTCTTACCATGTGCCGAGTAGATGACAAATGTATTTTAAATGCATTACTTACTTTAATTGTCACAGGAACACTATGAAGCAGAAATTAATATATCTCAATTTTTTTAATTGGAAAACTACAATTTAGGGAGCTAATAATGTGCCCAGTGTCACACAGCCAATAATAAATTAACTGCAATCAACACAAGCCTGCATGAACCTAAAATTAAAGGGCTTCGCCACCATGCTAAGCTGCCCCTGCAGCTGCCTTCCATGAGTCAATCCTAGGGAGATTGAAGACAAAGTGCTCAAATAAAAGATGTTGCTTTACTCAGAAAATGTACTGGCCATGTGCTTGGCTGGACGTCCTTCTACAACCTACCTCTGTATATTATATTCATCATTTAGAGGGCACCCTGGATTGAGAGAATTCATATTTCTTATTTCTGAAGATGACATTATTACATCCTGGAAGAAGTATTGATTGCCCACTTCAGTATATTCCTAAGTCTTTTTGTTCCTCTGTGTCAATTCTTTAATGTCAGACAGGCTTTATGCAATCTTGGATTGGGTACAAGAAGCACACAATCTCCTCATTTTCAAAGCCCTTCATAGCTAAGCAATAGAGTTCCTCTTGAGTAAGCTGGAACAGATAATGAAATGTTGCTTTTTAGATGTGGTCAGTTAAAAAAAAATCACCTCTCAACATTTGTTGCTGTACCTCCGGTTGTGATCAATGGTACAAATTGCTTTTAATATCTTACTTATAAATAGACTTTAAGTATGTTTCATTTCTGAGAAATGTTCTCTGAATTCTACTTAAGATGTTATCTTTCCAAACTACTGGACAGGCTGAATCCAGGCAAGAAATGGGATTGCCAATTCCCTTGTACGAAGACTTGGTGGGTGAATCAAAGCAAGATTCTTTTGCCATTCTTTGTTTAGAGGTGAGAGGAAGGTTAACTAGCATTTTATGCTATAAAAATCAGATGCAAAGATAAGCAAAAAGAAAAAAACAAGCCACTCATTATTTCGGCTCTCTGTTAACACTTTGATGTTTAGCCTTCTAACTATGCTTCCCCAAAGTAATTTCTTTTCACAACGGGGTAAGAGATAAAATGAAGCAAAGTAAGCTTGCTTGCTTTTCATCCGCTCAGTTTAAAATAGCCTTCTAGTTGACACTCCCTGATACATGCACACTCATGCACACACAAAAGGCTGCACTCATCCCTCAACCTCAAGAAAAAGACCTGTTGACAAAATAGACAAACACCAATTCAGAGGAACCTATGTCAGCTGTCCTTACTAATCTACTTTTATGCCTAAATAGATCAACAGTCAATTTCAGGAAAATAAACAACATTTAAAAGAATTTAGATAAACAATAGAAATGAATGAACTTAGAGGAAAAGAAGCTAATACCAAGGACAGAAGAGAATTATTTAAAACAATGAGTGACAGACTTAACTAGAATGCATAACCTCTTCATAACAAAATGCATTCAGGAGAAGGTAAAAATCAGTAGAAGATTAAAAGCCAATCAGAGTAGAACAAAAAATCTATGTGCATTATACCATAAAATATTGCTATCCATAATATATATAAATAATAGCTACAAATCAATAAGAACATGACAAATGACCCAGAGGAAAATAGGCAAATAATATTACAGCAGCAAAATATGTAAGCACTTTGTAAGAAGGTTGATATAGATTCAGAAATATCATATTCCCTTTAAGAGAGTCTGCTTTTAATTCATAAATTATCTTACAAACTAGTTTTATTAGTTTAATATTAAAGGACCCATTACTGGGTATATACCCAGAAGAATATAAATCAATCTATTTCAAAGATGCACACATGAGAACGTTCATTGCAGTATTATTCACCATAGCAAAGACATGGAATCAACCTAAATCCCCATCAATGACAGGCTGGATAAAGAAAATGTGGTATGTTTACACCATGGAATACTATGCAGCCATAAAAAAGAACAAGATCATGTCTTTTGTAGAAATATAGTTGGAACTGGAGGCCATTATCCTTAGCAAACTAACGCAGGAACAGAAAACCAAATACCACATGCTCTCACTTATAAATGAGAGTTAAATCATGAGAACTTATGAACACAGAAAAGGGAACAACAGACACTGGGGTCTCCTTAAGGCTGGAGGGTGGGAGGAAGGAGAGGAGCAGAAAAGATAAATCCCTGTGACACAGGTTCACCTATGGAACAAACCTTCATATATACTCCCAAACCTAAAATAAAAGTTAAAAAAAAAAGGACCCAGTTGGAATTGCAATTTGCTATTCCTTCTCACTCTACTGCATTTCTGAAATGCAAAGTGTACAAAGAATGTGTCTTATATTTTATGAAATGTACATTTGGGCCCCTATTTTTTATATTTGGATAACAATTCTAAAGCACTACATAAAGGCACAAAATATCTAGGGCAAAAATTAATACTGGTTCACAATTATATTTGGTTAATTACTAAAGATGTAACTGTATTTGCTTTAAGTGTGCCATTTGACTATTGTATTCCTTTTTGTCCAGAGCCATTAAAAGATTAAAGTATTTGAAATAAACAATGTCATGGTATTGTCTTCATGCTACAGTGTGTTTCAGATTATTTTCTAAAATCAAAATGAACTTCATTTTATTTTTTGTTTTTGTTATTTTTTGATAAGTAAATAATGCCATGATAGGTAGATCTAAAATAGAAGCAGCAGAGCCTACATTGACCATCCCCGCCTCCCTCCCTGACCCCCCCTACTGCCCCTCCCAGACTCTGATTTCATCATTCTACTTTCTGTCTTCATAAGTTCAACTGATAAAACTTTCCTTATTTGCAGATAACATGATCATGTACATAGGAAACCCTAAAGAACCCATGAAAAAGCTATTACATCTAATAAATGAATTTAGCAAGTTTTTGAATAAAAGTCTGTATACAAAAATATATACCTGCATATTTTAGCAAAAAATTAGAAAAAGAAATTTTGACAAAAACTACCCTATTCATCATAGCATCAAAAATGAAATATTCAGGGGCCGGTCATGGTGGCTCACCAATCTTGTACCCTAACAACCAGAATGATTATTTTTTATAGTTTTGTATATAGTTTATTTTGGTTTTAAAATACTACATGATTTTATATAAAACTAAACTAAGAAGTATGCAATAAGAACGTGAAGGTCAAACACACTGTCCATAACACTTAGGAAAAGGAGATTAACAGTAAATAGAAGACTGGGACTCGTCCTACAAGAAATGGTGATGAATAGGCCTGCAAAATATCCTGTGACTCCTCTAGAGGGTGCTCACTGGCAGGACATTCATGTGCTACTTCATGTGATGTTAAATTATTGTAAAGTATTATGTTCCTGTAAAGGGCAGCGTGACAGTCCATTACCAAGTACAAGAGCCTCTGCTGATCTATCCTAATAAGCAGAATTACGATGTGCAGCAACACAGAAACCAGGTTTCTCTGCAACACTAGTCACGTTGCAGAGAGACAGTGCCAGAATCTCACTTGTAGAGGCCACCATCACATATATCAGTAAGCCTATCTCCCCCTGAATCCACATCTCCCTCTAAAAGGAGACCTGTTAACCTTACCATTTAAGAAATTAATATATTTGCCTTATATTTCTCTCATAAACAAATCAATGAGTTCCAGACAAATGTATGAAGGCATGAAGATATCATATCTCATTCTTAAAGGCCTAATCCCAGCAGTGACACTCATCACTTCACTTCACATTCCATTGCCAAGAACAAATCACATGACCCACACAGATGCAAGGGGAATAAGACATTGGCAACCATTTCCCAGTGGCAATTATATATTATGGAAGGGGAGCATGCATTTAAGAGGAAAGTTGGTTATCTCCAACAGAAATGTAGAATTCTACAAACATAGGGAGTACGTTAAAGGTGCTGAGCAGGCCGGGCACTCATGCCTGTAATCTCAGCACTTTGGGAGGCCAAGGCCAGAGGATCATGAGGTCAGGAGTTCAAGGACAGCCAGACCAACATGGTGAAACCCTTTCTCTACTGAAAATACAAAAATTAGCTGGGCATGATGGTGCACACCTGTAACCCCAGCTACTCAGGAGACTAAGACAGGAGAATCACTTGAACCAGGGAGGCGGAGGTTGCAGTGAGCCAAGATCACACCACTGCACTCCAGCCTGGGCAACAGAATGAGACTCTGTCTCAAAAAAAAAAAAAAAAAAAAAAAAAAAAAGCTGAGCAGCTAAAGCATCAAATGACTGTCTGTTACAGAAGGTCATAGGCACCAAAAGATAAAGAGATGCTCCTCAACTTGTGAGAGAGTTATGTCCTAATAAACTAACCATAAATTGAAAATATCATACATCAAAACTTCATTTAATACAACTAACCTACCTAACATCATAGCTTAGCCAAGCCTGACTTAAATCTTAAGTGTGCTCTGAATGTTTACTCGCACACATAGTTGGGCAAAATCATCTAATAAAAAGACTACTTTATAATAAAGGGTTGAATATTTCCTGTAATTTATTGAATACTATATTGAAAGTGAAAGACAGAATGGTTGTATGGGTACTCGAAGTATGGTTTCTACTGAATGCCTGTGGCTTTCACACCATCATAGAGTCAAAAAATCATGTCAACCATCATAAATAGGAGACTGCATATGAATAATAACTATTTTGTTACACAAATAGCAATCATCAAAAAAAGAAAACACAGCAATTTCTGTTGGATGTAGCCAAGCATTCAACAAGAAAAGACCTTTTATTTTAATCATTTTTTAAGACACAGGGTCTCACTCTCTTTCCCAAGCTGGAGTGCAGTGGGACAATCATAGCTAACTGCAGCACCGACCTCCTGGTCTCAAGCAATCCTCCTGCCTCAATCTCTTGAGTAGCTGGGACTAATGGTGGCCATCACGATGCCTGGCTCATTTATTCTAGAGACAGAGTCTTGCTATGTTCCTCAGACTGGTCTCAAACTCCTGGCCCCAAGTGATCCTCCCACCTTGGCCTCCCAAAGTGCTAGAATTACAGAGGTGAGCCACAGCACCTGGCCAAGAAGAGATATTTTATATCAAAGTAATTCAAGCATCTGATGAACAAGTAATTGTGCAGCTAGGTAATCAGGGCTTTGACTAATTTTGAATTACACAATTAAAGTGCTAGTTTGTATTGTATTATACTATGTTTGCTGTGCAAAGCTTCATTGTCCTTTGTCCTCAAACAAATAGAACTGTCACTTATATTTCGCTGTTTGTGCTGCTAGTACATAGCTTTGTAAATTAATCTATCTTGTTTCTGACACTTGTATCTTCTCCTCTGGGGAGCTGGGAGAGCATATTCTTTGTCCCCACCCCACAATTACCTAAGCATATTCTCAGTAACAGGCATAAGACATGTTGTACTATCTTAGCTGACGAGAGATAAGAAGCCTCTCCTAAGGCTTTACTCTCTGGACCATGGCAGAAGTTTGGACAAGAGTGGTTGCAGAACATGCTATGCCTTGGGCAAGGATCCTCTAGTAGAACTAGAAGAGATAAGTCACAGATACAAGGAGTGTGCAGCCAGAGGGGCTATTAGAGGCTCCTGAAGAATTTGTTGTACTTTCCACTCTAGGCTACCTCCCACCCTAGACTCACATAACCCAGATGAGGAGCTGACCTTGCTGCTAAGCCCTCCTCCTGAGGGCCTTTTATCATCTCATCCTGTAACCTGCCTTTGCCAAGACAATTCCTTCATTCTTTGTTTCAGCAAACAATAATCCTACGAAGGCTCTAACAATACAGACAGGAGAAAGGGATGGAATAAAGGAGTGAGGCAAGGAGGCATCAGATGAAAGTGAGCTAATAATTTGTGGGCACCCATCCTATGCTGAGCACTTCCACTTAAATTATCACACTTCAGATGCACAATTCTTTGGGCATCTTGAAATTAGGAAACTCAGCAATTTTGAAATTAGGAAACTCGGGCCCAGAAGATATGAAGTGCCTTTTCCAGGGTATCACTAATGTATCAGCAGTGTAAGCTAAATTGAATCCATTCTGCCTGACACCAAAATTTTATTTCTTTCCTTATCTCCCCACAATTGTTTCCATTGGTATATAAAACCTCTAAAGATCAAGATGTGGCTTCCTTCTTCTCTAAAGAAATACAGCTATGGCTGGGTAGTGATAGGTGGGAGCAAGTATGACCCTCTATGAATGTTAAATCTCATCCTCAATCCCACCTCATAGTTTACCATCTATAGACTTGCCCTTCTTTAGATGATGCAGTGTTCTGGGGGCCTTTCTCAACTGCTGTTCCTCATTTGAACCACAGAACATAGAAAATGGCTTAGGTAACTATTTTCCCAATTCTTCCGAAGATGATACATAACAAATACTATTCTAGGTGCTTAGAAGATAAGTTAATCCAGACACAATGGATGTGTTTGGTTGTTAGGATTTAATTTTCTTGCAGAAACCCAGTTGGAAAAGGCTGGTAGGGAATCTCTAACGTTGGTCAACTGTGGAAGAGAAAGGAGATGATCAATTTATTTTGTCTATCAACCTGCAGAAATAAAGTGTTTTGGTGGAACTGGAGGTAGAGAAAGAAGGAGGTACCTTCCATGGCCTTGACAAGCCCGAGTTTTTCTAAGCACCATGAAGGAAAACCACTCAAGTTAACTTTAACAGAGAGTTATCACAACTAATCCTTATTCTCGTGGGAAGTGCTAGAACAAATCTATATGGAAATCTTATAACCAACAAAATACAATTTCCCACTGTTTTCCTGACTCCCAAACTTTCTCACTGTCCCTAATTGAAACTCCATTGGATGGTAACTAAATCCTGTACAACCAGAATCTACTCATCTAACTTTTCATTTCTCCCTGCGTTAAGTTAATCCTGGTTCTCCCTCGTGGATTCACCATCAATTTGCACTCTCAATGTGATGCTGTTCATTTTCCCAATTTGCGTGATTCAAGGACAAAAGGTGAGTATGACATTTTCCCCCTGCCCAATGTCATTTTGAAAACATTGCTTCTGTAGCATAAAATCCCCAGCTAGTCAAGACTAAAGTCTGTTCTTTTCAATGGCTCTTCAACCATCTTTACTGTTATATTTTAAAAGCAGCCCCTCTTTATTGAGGACTTTGGCACTTTGTTTAGAATGTATCTATCCTAATTATTGCCTTTATTATTGGTGAATTTGGCATCCATATGGAAAAACTACCCAATTCTACAAATGTTCAGTTATTTGTCCTCCTTAATGTCAATAATTTACCTGCTATTCTACTCCTGATTTCTGGCTATACAGCTATCCATATCATCACCAATGACCACTCCATACATGAACTCTGAACTCCTATCACCTTCTCTGATCACACCCACACAACTTTTCAGCTCCCTCATTTTGTTATTGTGAAACATGCATCAGCCAGACTCTTCCTCCTTCACTTTTCTTTATCAGCCTCATCCCCATGATCCATGACTTCAAGTACTTCCTTGTCAACATCCTCAAATCCCAATACCATGTTTTAAATTTTTGAATTTCTGCAGCCACCTGTGTGAAAAGTTAAACCCCAGATCCTTTTAACTGTTTGTCTTCTCCACAAATAAACTCAGGCTGATGAGTGGTACTGGAAAAAATTGCACAGCTGTGCAGGTTAGTGGCACCTGAATTCATGATCTCCAGTCTTCACAAAGCCCTCAGCAGCAGCCACTTGGTTCCCTGTGTGCAGCGTTCAGTAGAAAACTCCATGAGGGCGAGAACAATATCTGTTTTAACCCACTTGAATGTTAAGCTCCATGATGGCAGGGACTTTCTGTGGTATAGATTATTATATTGCCATCCCCTAAGACAGTTTCTGGCACAAAATAGATGCTCAATAAATGAGGAATGAAATGAATGAAATGTAAATGTAAAGGAATGAAATGAATAGGAGGTTAAAATTAAGTGATCAATAGTAGTCTGGGATTTTAAAGAGACTCTCCTGAAAAACTGCAATTAAGCAGAGACTTGAGAGGTGAGTAGGAGTTAGTATGAGAGGAAATTGAAAAAGAGTGTTAAAGGCAGGTTGTACGGCACCTCTGTGATCCCTTCCCCATGCTTCACACACAATTGTTCTGAGTATTCTGTACTCAAAGCCCTTTCATTCTCTCCAGTTTCACTGCCACTCCTATGCACCCTCAGATGCAGCCTCTAGATTTCAGCCAGAGTGGTAGCTCTAAAAGGTAATTCTGCTCATTACTTTCAGCTTCTATTTGAAATGCCTCTCACAGCTCTCTAAATTTCTTCAAGATATCTATCAGTTAAATGTGTTCACCCAGTGATCCTACTCCATGTGGTTTGCATATGCCAAGGTATCCCCAAAACCCTTTGAAAGAGTCTGCAAGGTCAAAATTGTTTTCATAACAATAATTTTTAATAACTAGTTTTATAATAATATTTTGCCTTTTCACAAAATTGACATTGGCCCTGAAAATGCAAAGTGATGCAGGTAAAACAGCTAGTGCCTTACCACAAATCAAAGTAGGGGTGCAAATCGGTGACTAGAAGTCAGGTTCTTATCACCAGGCACTTGTAATTTTTTAAATGCCACTCTTAAGAATATACTTGACAAAGTATAAAAATCATTAGATTTGTTAAATCCTTGAGCAGATTTTGTTCTAATGTTAAAGTAAATTAAAGTAGAAAGTAGGCCTGGAGAATCCATGAACAGACAAGGCCCCTTAAGTGATCATAACTTTTCTTGATTTGCAAATATAAGCAAAACTTAATTGAAGCTATTTCTTGTAAACACCCATATTAAAGAAAAATGGAACTTAAGCTCAACCAATCAAAAGTAACTAATAACTCATAATTATATAAGAAGGTACTTTCCAGCAGGATAGACCAAATAAGACAACTTTTGAAACTATCACCAATCAAATATTTTATTTGCATTATTTCCACACTTACTCTATAAAACCCTGTTCCTTACCACTTTTTTTTTTTAATTGAGACAGGGCCTCACTCTGTCACCCAGGCTGGAATGCAGTGGCATGGTAATGGCTCATTGCAGCCTTAAACTCCTAAGTTCAAGCGATCCTCCCACCTCAGCCTCCTGAGTAGCTGGGACCACAGCCATGCACCATCATGCCCAGCTAATTTTTTGTTTTGTTTTGTTTTTGTAGAGAAGGGGTTGTCACCATATTTCTCAGGCTGGTTTCAAACTCCTAGATTCAAGCAATCCTCCCACCTTGGCCTTCCAACGTGCTGGGATTACAGGCATGAGCCACCTTGCCTAGCTTCCTTCCCACTTGTTAAGTGAAGACCCCAAACCACTTCTGGTTTGGAGCTGCCCAATTCATGCATCGCCATTTGTTCAAATAAACGCTTTAAAAAATTTTTTTATTATGCCTCAGTTTACCTTTTTGACACTATGTTCTGAGTAATAGAATGAAAAGTACATATATAACACTTCTGCAGTATAACAAGGTATGATGGTTATCTCCAGAAAAAAAAATCACTTAAGTAATTATTTGGATTTTAAACTGAACTAGACACTTTTTTATGAAACATCATTTTTACTTGAAAGAATGACTGAAAAAGCATGGTTGTTCAGACTTACATACTTGGCAGAAATTTTCTCAAAAATTAACAAAGTGAACTTGTCATTTCAAAGAAAACAGCTAGCAATATTAGTTACCAGTCCATTTTTATAATGTGTGGCTGACATTTTTTTCAACAAGAAATGAAGTCACTGCTCCCTGTCCTTGAACCTGGGAAGATCTTTGTAACCAACCTGACCACTGCAATGTAATGGAAGATATATCAAGTGATTTCCAAGGCATTACAGCTTCTGACTGGCCCTCTGCCGCCAGCCGCCATGTTAGAAGAAAGCTCAGGCCACATGGAGACAGCAAGGCCTTTAGCTCGCAGCCAGCATCAACTGCTTGCTGGACATGTAAGTGAATGGGCCTCCAGATTATTTCAGTCCCTACTCTCTGAGCCTTTCCAGCTGGCATCACAGATATTATCATGCAGAGACAAGCCATCTCTGCTAAGACCTGCCTGAATTTCTGACCCATAGAGACCGTGAAATAATAATAAATTATGATTGTTTTGAAGCCACTACATTTTGGGGTAATTCATTATGCAGCAGTGGGTAAGTAACCCTGGCATCATTTGTTTTTCAAAGATGGGAATATGTCTTTTTCTTCTTGTCTTTCCTGTCTAAGGCCTCTAACAGTGGTGCTTACTGTGTGGCATTTGGAGTCTAGGAGTAGTCAGGAAAGAGTTTGATGGCACAGGGTTGCTTGTAGACATCTAATAAGAGCAACTTCTCCCTTGTGCTCATTGACCAGGCCCATAGAAAAGTCTGCAAGGGCAAGCGTTCTTTGTCTCACAGCACAGAATTGCTCCTTCCTCTCTGGTGCCTCTCCAACCACAAAATTCCTTGTCCCTGTCTTTGCCAGTCTCATGTTAAGAAACCCCATAGACCCAGGCATTCTCCAATCTTGATGATAGAAGGGGTAACTGAGGAAGAGGTCCAGCTCACAACATTCTCACCAGCCCAGTGGGAAGGCCAAGATCTCCATAGTGTCATGAACTCTAGGCCAAGGCTGTGCCTCTACCAGGAATATCCAAGCTGGATATACCCTGTATTATTCCTACGAAGTCCCCTCTGATGTCAACTGTCCTGGTGTCTCCACCTGCCTTTACCACCTTGATATAGCTGTCATGAAAGACCAGCAAACCCTATGTTACTGTATTTTTATTTCCATCTGTACTATCTGCCACAAGAAAGATTATATTTCATTGACTTTTCCCTTGCTTTTTAAAAAAGGGGGGTCTTTAACTTGTTCTGAAGAAACCTCCTGTGAATTTCCAAAGGGCTCCCTATCTGTTGCATGTGGGAAATAGCCACACACATCCACATCCCATTTGTTCTAGGGCACTGGATTTTCAAAGACTGAGTTCATGCTATCTTCAGCCTTTGAATAAAGCTCACATGGACAACTATGAAGTTTAAAAGCATAGGTTGAATTTGGGGTATAGTCATGAGAATAGAAAAGTATCTCAATGTGGTTTTGATTTGCATTTCTCTAATGACCAGTGATATTGAGCATTTCTTCATATGTTTGTTGGCCTCCTAAATGTCTTCCTTTGAAAAATGTCTGTTCATATTCTTTGCCCACTTTTGAATGGGTTTGTTTGTTTTTTTTTCCTGTAAATCTGCTTTAATTCTTTGTAAATTCTGGATATTGGCCCTTTATCAGATGGATAAATTGCAAACATTTTTTTCCCATTCTGTTGGTTGCTGGTTCACTCTAATGATTGTTTCTTTTGCTGTGCATAAACTCTTAAGTTTAATTACACCCCATTTGTCTATTTTGGCTTTTGTTGCCATTGCTTTTGGTGTTTAAGTCATGAAGTCCTTGCCTATGCCTATGTCCTGAATAGTATTGCCTAGGTTTTCTTCTAGGGTTTTTATGGTGGTAGGCCTTATGTTTAAATCTTTAATCCATGTGGAGTTAATTTTAGTGTAAGGTATAAGGAAGGGGTCCAGTTTCAGCTTTCTGCACATGGCTAACCAGTTTTCCCAACACCATTTATTAAACAGGGAATCTTTTCACTGACCTTCTTCACAGAACTGGAAAAAACCACTTTAAACTTCATATGGAACCGAAAGAGAGCCTGCATAACCAAGACAGTCCTAAGCAAAAAGAACAAAGCTGGAGGCATCATGCTACCTGACTTCAAACGATACTACAAGGAATTTGTTTAAATTTTAACTCCAGCCCACTAAGGTGGTTCCTCTAGGACTCAGCAACAGTTGCAGTGTTCCTGGGCTTAGGGCACCCTCTAGTGCTGATATAGCTTCAATAACCACAGGCTGAAATCACAACAGTCAATCTCCTTCAAATACCTGAAAAGCTTTCTCAAGAAGGATGGATGCAAACAAGCCCAGATTGTGAAGATTACAGTATGTATCTAACTCTTCAAGGTCCAGACATCAACAACCATCTGCAAGAATTAAGAATATCCAGGAAAATATGACCTCATCAAATGAACTAAACAAGGCATTAGTGATCAATCTTAGAATGATAGAGATATGTGACTTTTTAGGAAAGAATTCAAAATAACTGTCTTGATGAAGCTCAAGAAACTTCAAGACAACACAGAGAAGGAATTCAGAATTACATCAGAGAAGTTTCACAAAGAAATTGAAGTAATTTCTAAAAATTCAAGCAGAAATTCTAGAGTTATAAAAGTTTAATTGTCAAAGTGAAAAATGCGTAAGAGTCTTTCAACAGCAGAATTGATCAAGCAGAAGAAGGAACTGGTGACAATTGAAGTTATCTGAAAATACATGAAGCCAAAAAAAGAATTAAAAAAAAAACGTATGCCTATGAAATGTAGAAAATGCCTCAAAAGGGTAAATCCAAGAGTTGTTGATCTTAAAGAGGATGTAGAGGGAGAGAACAGGGTAAAGAGACAGATCTTTTCCTCGGTACATGGAACATTTTGAGAGATCAGGGTAGAAAGATCAGAGAAATAATAAAAAACAACCTTCCAAACCTCAAGAAAGAAATGAACATCCAGGTACAAGAAGATCAAAAAACACCAAGCAGATTCAACCCAAATAAGACTACCTCAATGCTTATAATAATCAAACTTTCAAAGATCAAAGATAAATAAATGATCTTAAAAGCACCAAGAGAAAAGAAGCAAATAACATATAAAGGAACTCCAACACATCTGGCAGCAGACTTTTCAACAGGAACTTTACAGGCCAGGAGGGAGTGGGAAAATATATTAAAAGTGCTGAAGGAAAACCAACTTTCAACCTAGAATATTATCTCCAGCAAAAATATCCTTCAAACATGAAGGAAAAGTAGTCTTTCAGACAAATAAAAGCTGAGAAATTTTATCAATACCAGATCTGTCTTACAAGAAATACCAATGGGAGTTCTCCAACCTGAAATAAAAGGACATTAACAAACAACAAGAAATCATCTAAAGGTATAAACTCACTGGTGATAGTAAGTACACAGACAAATACAAATACTCTAACACTGTAATTGTGGCACATGAACCACTCATATCTTTACTAGAAAGACTAAAGACAAACCTATCAAAAATAATAATGGTAACAACTTTTTAAGAGATAGTATAAAAAGATATAGAGACAATAAAAAATTAAAAACCAGAGGGGATTAAGTTAAAATGTAGAGTTTTCTAGTTTTTTCTTTGCTTGTTAGTTTGTTTTTCTTTTCTTTTTAATCAGAATTAAGTAGTCATCAGTTTAAAATAAGTGGTTATAGGATGTTATTTGCAAGCTTCATGGTAACTACAAAACAAAAACCTGTAACCAATATGCAAGAAATTAAAACACACTACCACACAAAGTCAACTTTACACAAAGAAAGATGGGAAGGGAAGGGAAGGGGAGGGGAAGGAAGTGGAGGGGAGGGCAGCATGGGAGGGCAGGATGAGAGGGAAGGATGGGAGGGAAGGAAAGAGAGGACCAATGAAACAACCAGAAAACAAATTTTAAATGGCAGTTGTAAGTCTTTACCTAGTAATAGGAACATTGAATGTAAATGGACTAAAGTCTCCAATCAAAAGACAAAGAGTGGCTGAATAGATAAAAAAGCAAGACCCAACTATATGCTTCCTATAAGAAACTCACTTCACCTATAAAGAAACTCACAGACTGAATATAAAGGAATGAAAAAAGATATTCTGTGCAAATAGAAACCAAAAAAAAGAGAAGTAGCTATACTTATATCAGATAAAAATGCATTTCAAGACAACACTGTAAAAAGAGACAAAGAAGGTCATTGTATAATAATAAAGGAGTCAATTTTTGCTAGAGGATATAACAATTATAAGTATATATACATCCAACACTGGAGAACACAGATATAAAGCAAAAATTATCAGTGCTAAAGAGAAAGGTAGACCCCAAAACAATAGTAGCTGGGGACACTAACACCCCACTTTAAGCATTAGACAGATCACCAAGACAGAAAATCCACAAAGAAACATCAGACTTAGTCTGCACTATGAAGCAAATGGACACAACAGACATTTATAGAACATTTCATCCAACAGCCTCAGAATACCCATTCTTTTCCTTATCACATGGAACATTCTCAAAGATAAACCACTTGCTAGGCCACAAAACAAGTCTCAAAAGAATCCAAATAATTAAAATCAATATCAAGTCTCTTTTATGACCACAATGGAATAAAAGTAGAAATCAATAAGAAGAGGAACTTTGGAAACTACACAAACACATGGAAATTAAACAACATGCTCCTGAATGACCACTGGGTCAATGAAGAAATTAAGAAGGAAATTTTAAAATGTATTGAAACAAATGAAAATGGAAATACAACATAGCAAAACCAATGGGATACAGCAAAAGTGGTACTAAAAGGGAGGGAGTTTTATAGCTATAAACATATATGTCAAAAAAGTAAAAAAAAATCGATAAAACAGTCTCAATATCAAAAATTATTGCCATATCTTATTCCCTTCCCCAATATAGAATTATTTAGAAATCAATAGCAAAACGTTCAAGAAAATGGATAGTATGAAAAAAAATCATGCAGGAATTTCGAAAAAGTTTGCACAAAAATAAACTAATACTAACTGATTATAAAATGTTTGAACAAGTTCTAGTATGAGGCAGTAAAAAAGATAAGACATCAGTTTGAAAAGAGCACCTATCAGAGCAACATGAATTCTGCTAAAATTGAAGCAAGAACAAATATCAAATGTATAGTGAAACTTGGGTAGAAGAATGATTAAATCAATGATGCTTTACAAAAAGTTTATGGGACGATGCCCCAAAGAAGTCAGCAGTTTGCAAGTGAATAACTCATTTTAAGAAGGGATGAGATAATATTGAATATGAAGCCCTCAGCAGCAGTCCAACGAATCAGTTTAGGAGGAAAAAATTAACCTTGTCCATGCCCCAGTTGAAGGGGACTGATAATTAACAGTAAAAACAAATGTCAACATCATGGACTTCTCAGTTGGTTCAGTTAACAGAATTCTGACTAAAAAAGTAGAACAAACATTCCACTTGATGGGTGCCAAAACCATTGTGCCCAAATCAGCTACCGACAAGAGCAGAGCTTTCAATGAAACTTTAAACAAGTGGGATCAAGATCCAAAAGCATTTATTTAAAGCATTATAACAAAAGTTGGAACATGGCTTTACCGGTGTGACCCTGAAGACAAAGCAAAATCGAAGCAAAGATTAGCAGGAAGTGGAAGTGATCCAGTTAGAGCATAAGCTGACCAGTTAAGAGAAAATGTCGTATCAACAGTTTTTGGTGGACGCAAAAGGTATTTTGCTTGTTGACTTTCTGGAGGGCCAGAGAACAATAACATCTGCTTACTATGAGAGTGTTTTGAGAAAGTTAGCCAAAGCTTTAGCTGAAAAATACCCAGAAAAACTTCACCAGAGAGTCCTTCTTCACCATGACAATGCTCCTGCTCATTCCTCTCATCAAACGAGGGCAATTTTTCAAGAGCTTTGATGGGAAGTCATTAGGCATCCATCCTGCCATCGTGATCAGGCTCCTTTTGACTTATTTACTTCTCCTAATCTCAAAAAATCTTTAAAGGACACCAATTTTTCTTCAGTTAATAATGTAAAAAAGACTACAGGGATGGGGTTAAATTCCCAGGAAACTCAGTTCTTCAGGCATAGACTAAGTGGCTGGTATCATTGCTTACAAAAGTGTCTTGAACTTGATGGAGTTTATGTTGAGAAATAAAATTTATATTTTCATCTTTTTATCTTTTAATGTCATCTTCCACAAACTTTTTAAAGTTCGCTCATAACTAAAAAATCCCCACATGCTCAGATAAGAAACACATTTCTCAACCAGTGTTTCTCAGATATTAAAGTACATACAAATCACCCGAGGATCTTGCTAACATGCAGATTTTGATTGACTCATTCTGGGATAAGTTGAAATCCTGCATTTCTGACAAGCTCCCAGGAAGTGTTGATGCTGCTGGTCTTTCCATCACACTGTGAATAGCAAGATCCAAACTAATTCATATGTCAGAAAAGATGACACAATGGAAATTGAAAAGTGTTTATTTTTAAGTGAATGATTATGATAATGAAACACTACATATCAAAACTTATGAAGTGTAGCTAAAGCATATATAAAGGGAAAATTAGTCTTATCCACTTGGTTATACTGAAGAAAAGCTGAAAATTTATGAGATAACAACACAAATAATAAGTTAGAAAACAATAGCAGAATAAAATAAAAGGAAGTTCAAAGAAAAGATAAAGCTGAGAGGAGAAAATAATTAAATATTTTCTACTTTTCATAATATTTAAAATAAAATATAATTAAATAAAAATCAAACATAGAGGGAATTAACAAAACCAAAAGTTGATTTTGAAAGGACCAATTAATTAATTTGCCATAGGAATGACAAAGAAAAAAATGAAAACACATTATCCATATGAGGAATAAAACATGTAGCCATCGCTACAAACTCTATAGATAGCAAAGAGATCAAAGGACATATTGGGAGTAACTCTATGCCAAAAATCAAATTTAGAAGAAATAAACAATAACTTGATGTGATTCAAGAAGAAATTGAAAATCTGACAGTTCTAAATTGTTACAGAAATTAAATTCCTAAAATTCAGTTGAGTTTTCCTGTTATATTCTAGTGTCTGATCTCTAGCTCTATGGGTTTCAAGAGGCAGTTGTAGAAGCAGCAGAAATATATCCTTGCTCTTATATTATAGCTACCATGATGTGTTCTTGAAGTCCAACATGTCTAATCATGGGCTCCTGTTAAACTACCTTCCTGCTTGTGAAAGAAATAGAAGATTCTCTGCTGGGCCAGTTTGCTGGGATTGTTCTGGAAGTCATTCTGGGAGTCCAGTCCCACAGTCAGCTTCTAAAGAGAGTTTATAAGCACATAATTCTGCGTGTTAGAAATATTTCTGTTGAAAATAGCTAGTGTTTTTCATTTACCAACTGATACACATAAGTGCAACACCTTGCACATGTGAATAATTTGTCTTTTTACAAAATTATTCTACACTGTTGATAGATTCATTCCATATACACATGCAACAGACTTATTTTTCACAACTTTCCAATTCTTATTAACTCAACTTTTCGTTCCCTAATAACTGCGCTTCTCCTTTTACTGGTACTCTCAATATTCATATTGCTTTTTGACTAGCAAGACTTGATAAGGTGAATAATGTTATTTTAATACATCTTAAAACACCAGAAACCAATTAATATCTGATATTCAGGATTAACTGATTCTAAAGGGCTGTTAATTCTATCTCCTGATATTGACAAGTAGTAAGTATGCCTAAGCTTGATTATTTTTGTTCATAGAAGTAAAATATACATTTCATCAATTTAAAGTTCATAAGAAGATTTGCTTTTAGTTTTAAAAAATAGTTTAGTTTGAACAAAACAGAGAAGTCATTGGTAACTAATGAAATCCTAAAAAGATGTGAATTTCAGGAAGGCAAGGAACCAGGGAAACTCTTGAAACGTGAACAATTAATGATCTTCAGAGCCAATGAACTTCAATATCTGAGTTTCTTAAGAAAAGTCCTAAATTAGCAGGAGAAAGCATTCGATTGGTGGGCTTGGTTCTACTGTTACCCCTGGATCAATCAGCTATACCCAAGGAATCTGAGCAGTACACCATAAAAATTGCTGCTTTTAATTAGTTCAGCCATTACGGAAGACAGTGTGGTGATCCCTCAAAGACCTAAAATCAGAAATACCATTTGACCTAGCAATCCTATTACTTGGTATATGCCCAAAGGAATATAAATGTCCATTGTTTGGGCATTTGGATAAAGACTGGATAAAGAAAATGTGGTACCTATATACCATGGAATTCTATGCAGCCATAAAAAAGAATGAGATCATGTCCTTTGCAGGGACACGGATGGAGTTGGAGGCCATTTTCCTTAGTAAACTAATGCAAGAACAGAAAACCAAATACTGCATGTTCTCACTTATAAGTGGGAGCTAAATGATGAGAACACATGGACACACATTGGGGCTTACTGGATGGCAAAAAGTGAGAGGAGAGGATCAGAAAAAGTAACTAACAGATACTAGACTTAATAGCTGGGTGATGAAATAATCTGTACAACCAGCCCCCACGACACACATTTACCTATGTAACAAACCTGTGCACCCTGCACATGTACCCCCGAAGTTAAAAAAGTTTTTTTTAATTGCTACTTTAAAAGGATGTGGGAATCATTGTAAACTCAAAAGTTAAAGACATGCCCAGAGCATTCTCCCACAAACTTGTTTAACAAACATTTACTGAGTTTGTATGTTGATCCAATACCCATGTTGGCCACTGGACATATCAGTACAAACAAGACAGAATCTTCACTCTCCTCTAGCTCTTCTAATTCTCATGCACTAAGTGCCAATCTTAGCATAACTGGGCTGACAATTAGTAAATCAAATATCTAACTCTTATCCTACTCCAACATTAAGAAAGAGACATGCAGCTGGGCACAGTGGCTCACGCCTATAATCCCAGCACTTTGGGAGGCCAAGGTGGGTGGATCAATTGAGGTCCGGAGTTCAAGACTAGCCTGGCCAACATGGTGAAACTCGGTCTCTAATAAAAATACACAAGTTATCTGCACATGGTGGCATGTGCCTGTTGTCCCAGCTACTCTACTTGGGAGGCTGAGGCAGGAGAATTACTTGAACCTGGGAGGGAGAGGTGGCAGTGAGCCTAGATTGTGCCACAGCACTCCAGCCTGGGCAACAGAGTGAGACTCCATCTCAAAAAAAAAGAAAAAGAAAAAGAAAGGGCTTGCTCTTTCTTTCTTATCTTCCATATCTGTTTTTCTCCAGGATCAAAAGCAATGAATTTGTTGCAAAGAGGTGTCCAAGAAAGGGTGTTTTCAAGCAGAGTCAGAAAAACACAACTGTGGTGAGCAGCACACAAATCTGCTTTGGCTGCACTTCATTGCTCATGGCCTAAGGCCACGAAGAGGCCAATAAAGTCTGGAGCTCAGGAGCATCAGCCCAGATCCAAGGCTTCCTCTCTGGCACCCAACCATGAAGCTCCTTTTTCCTATTTTTGCCAGCCTCATGCTACAGTACCAGGCGAACACAGGTAATGTGGATTCCCAGGTTTAAGATGGGTAGATGTGAGGAACCAAGGATTTGGCTGCTCATGACAATGGAAACCCAAAGAGAGACTGAAAGATGAGATGTTCAGAGAGATGGCTGAAGAGCTTACCTATTGTATCAGTCATGCATAGATACATTCTCATAGGCCCCGACTCCCAGACTGTGTCAGATGGGAATACCCAGGAAGCTACAGAGAAAGCAGGGTATTTTTTGTGTATTTAGAAACTATCCAAAATATAATGCTGCCTTCCGACCCTGTATATGTCTATCATGCTAAGACTCAGCCCAGGTTTACCTCCTTTTAGCTATATTTCTATCTTAAACCATCTCTCTCTCTCTTTTTAAAAAGTTCTGGGGTGCTTGTGCAGGATGTGTAGGTTTGTTACATAGGTAAACATGTGTCATGGTTATTTGCTGCACCTATCAACCCATCATCCAGGTATTAAGCCCAGCATGCATTAGCTATTTTTCCTGATGCTCTCCCTCCCCACAACAGGCCCCAGTGTGTGTTATTCCCCTTCCTGTGAAACCACCTCTTGAAGCAAAGATTCCTATCAGTTTGTGCTTTGGTGTAGAAAGGAGGAAGTTTTTCTCTTCATGCTCAAAAAAAAAAAAAACTTTTTCAAGATCCGGTAAACAGGCCTGTGTTCTCCATTTTGAATTCTTTTAGGTTTTCCAGAGCCTTATCCCCTTTCTCAGCCTTGTCTTCCTGAAAATCCCCCAAACTACCATAAGGGCATCTAGGAATGCATTATGGCAAAAGCCTAAGCCAGAAGACTAACTATTGGTTTTGGAAAAGAAAGGAGAAGCATTGAGATTTGTTTCAGAATACAAGAATCATCCAGCTATTTGAAATAATGAGCAATGGGTAGGGGCAGGAAAAGTGAAAGAGTCAAAGATGTTTCTAATGTTTTTGTCTTGGAACCCTAGGAAAAGGGTAGTACCATAAGTAAGTATGGCTGTATCATTTTGGGTAAAGTCACTTAACCACTTTGAACTTCAATTTCCACATGAGTATAATGGGGTTAATCAATGCAGCTGCTTCCAGTATAAGAATTTTTCTGTTTTGTATTTGATGAGAAAACAATGTGGAAATGTATGCAAACATGCGTTGAAAATTAGCAGATGCTACATAAATCTCTTGTAATTTACAGAAAAATCATTAAGTTATTAAGAGGAACAAGGGATAAAATGTGTCTTGATTCAGAAAAAAAAATGAGACGTTGGGATGGAAAAGTCATTCAGCAGATAAAGAACTAAGCTGAGCAGGGAATTTAGAATTATAGATAACCACACAGAAGTTACCTTAGTAGAGATGAGGTTAAGGCTATGACAATGAACAAGACTTCTGAGGGATAGTGTGTCCAAAAAGGCTAGAAGAGGTGGAAGAACACCATGCTTCAGGAATCACAGATCTGGCAATTGTTGAGAAGAGAGAAGTCATGGACTACTGGGTTTGGCGAACAGCTAGGACTCCTGAAAATTCTATTGATTCTCTTTTGAACTTATTTCTTAAATTAGTTTTATGATAGACTTTGCTCTCATTGGTATTTCCCAAGATTATGGAGATGGGATAGTGATGTCCTACAAGTATCTAAGATGCTAAGTTGAAGGTCTAAAATTCTATCCTAAAAGCAAATAATTACTCTATCCTCTACATGTCCTTTGCTTCTTAAAGTTACTTAAGAAAGGCAGACTAAACAGGAAATTTATTTTGAATTCAAGAGGGGCATAGAGCCTCTCTTGGCCTGCCCAGTTGCCTTGAACAACATTCCTAAACACTGGGCTTAAAATTTGGTATAAATAAATTCTCTCTTAGTCTATCCATCTCCCACTAGCAGTTTTAATATCATCTCTAGTTATTAACCTTGGTTCAATGTTTTTCTCTTTTTTATGCAGAATTTATTGGTTTGAGAAGGTGTTTAATGGGTTTTGGGAGATGCAGGGATCACTGCAATGTGGATGAAAAAGAGGTACAGAAATGCAAGATGAGAAAATGTTGTATTGGACCAAAAGTGATTATGTTGATAAAAAACTACCTGCTATATGAAACACCCAGTATACTTGGTGAAGACGTCCAAGAAATGCTAAAACATGCCAAGAATTCTAGTGCTGTGATACCAAGAAAACATATTTTATCTGTTCTCCCCCAAATCAAGAGCACTAGCTTTTTTGCTAATACCAACTTTGTCATCATTCCAAATGCCACCCCTCTGAACTTTGCCACCACCAGCACCATGACCCCAGGACAGATCACGTACACTGCTACTTCTAACAAGAGTGACAACAAAGAAAGCAGACATTCTGCCACTGCCTCCCCACCACCAGCACCACCTCCAGCAAACATACTGCCAGTACCATCACTGGAGCTGGAGGAAGCAGAAGAGCAGTAATGTGGAACTTTTCCTTAAAACTCCAAGTTCCTCCTACTTTTGCTATCTATAAAATGACATAGAACTGTTTCTTCTGTCATCAGTCATTCAATAAATACTGTTTGAGCACCTACAGTTTATGTAATGTTATCATTCTCCAAGAGCCTCACAGAGGAGTCAGAGATAGGGAAGGATGGAATATTTTCAGTTTAGATGCCCAGGAAAAAGTAAGCATCAGGAATGTGACTACAGCATCGAGTTTGTCCCATGGATGGCCTAGATTAGGCCTCTGTAACAAGCATTTATGGGTTTTTTTTTTTTCCTGGAGCAATAGTAAGGAAAGCATCAGGAGATGTATTTTCTTTTCTCATATATTTAGAAGGAAAGGCCCATACGCAAAATAGAATGTGGAGAAATCAGAAAAAGATTAAATTAATTGTAATAATATATTTTATTGAATGCCATATATCCAAGACATTATTAAGTTGACATGTACTCAATGTAAAAATTATTTATGAGAGAGTTTATCTTTTTTGGATTACATCTTGAAATATCCTATGTGTAATTACACTTAGAGTACATTTCTATTCATACTAGTCACATCTCAAGTGCTTATCGTCACATATGGCTAGAGGATTCTATAGCATATTGAACAGCACAAGACTAGAGAGTTTAGGGCACAAGTAGTTATGGGACTGTTAGGCAAAGGGGATGCCACTAATCCAGAGAAGACAGGCATATTTCTGAGGGCTGTGGCATATAATTTAAGAGTATAGAAATTCAGGTCTGATACGACTGGGCTAGCATCCTGATACTAGCACTTTTCAGCTCTGTGGTCTTGAACAAATCATTTACCCACATGTAAGCATCAGTTTATTTATTAATAAAATGGAGATGTGAACATTATATTATATCCCAGAAATCAGCAATCTCAGATCACACTTCCTTTTATTGCCCAAATTACAATGGCACAGACACCTATTCCAGTTTTTTTAACAGCTTTATTGAAACATAATTGATATACAGAGAATTGATCCCGGCTCACCGCAACCTCTGCCTCCCAGGTTCAAGTAATTTTCCTGCCTCAGCCTCCCGAGTAGCTGGGATTACAGGTATGTGCCACCACACCTGGCTAATTATCTGTATTTTTTGTAGAGATGGGGTTTCTCCATGTTGGTCAGGCTAGTCTCGAACTCCTGACCTCATGATCCACCCACCTCAGCCTCCCACAGTGCTGGGATTACAGGTGTGAGCCACTGCACCTAGCCTGAGTAGGAGTTTTTCATATAAGCTAGGGATTAACCTCGTATCAGACATATGATTTTCAAATATTTTTTCCTATTCTCTAGGTTGCCTTTTTATTCTGTCAGTTGCTTTCTTTGCTGTGCAGAAGAGGAGGGAGTACTTCCAAACTCACATTATGAGGCTAACATTACCCATATACCAAAAGCCAGACAAAGACACTGCAAGAAAAGGAAATTACAGGCCTATACACCTGGTGCACATAGATGTAAATATTCTCAACAAAATACAAGCAAACCAAATTCAACAGCACATTAAAAGAATCATTCACCATGATCAAACGGAATTTATCCCTGGGTTGCGAGGATGGGTCAACATATGCAAATAAATAAATGAGATACACCACAGTAACAGAATGAAGGGTAAAAATCACATAATCGTCTTGATGGATGCACAAAAAGTATTTGACAAAATTCAAAACCCTTTCATGATAACAACGTTCAACAAACTAGGTATAGAATGAATGTACCTCAACATAACAAAGGCCATATTTGACAAGCTTACAGCTAACATTATCCTCAATGTTGACAAATTGAAAGATTTTCCCCTAAGATAAGGAACAAGACAAGAATACCCATTTACTTTCATCATATCTTTTCTTTATTTAATGGAGACAGCATCTCACAATGTTGTCCATACTGGTCTTGAACTTCTGGCTTCCAGTAATACTCCTGCCTCGGCCTCCCAAAGCTCTGGATTTACAGGTGTAAGCCACTGCACCCAAACCATGTCTATTTAACATAGTACTGTGAGTCCTAGCCAGAGCTATTAGGCAAGAAAAAGAAATAGTGGGCATTAAATTTGAAAAGTAAGAAGTAAAAGTATCTCTGTTTGCAGGTAACATGATCATATATGTAGAAAACCTTTAAAATGTCACAAACACACACACGCAAATGTGAAAGAAATAAATTTTTAAAAGTCAACATGCAAAAATCAGTGGCATTTCTATACATTTAACAATGAATTATTCAAAAAGAAAATCAAGGAAACAATTCTATTTACAAAAGCATCAAAAAGAATAAAATAGGAATAAACTTAACCAAAAAAGTAAAAGATGTGTATTGAAAACTTAAGAACACTGATTTAAAAAATCAAAGAAAACACAAATAAATGGAAAGATATTCCATGTTCAGGTATTGAAAGACTTAATATTGTTAAACTGTTCGTTCTATTTAAAGTGATCTACAGATATAATACATCTCCCCCTTCCAAATCACAATGACATTTTTTAAAGAAATGGAAAAAAAATCCTAAAATTCACAGGGTACCACAAAAGACCCAGGACAGAAAAATCAATCCTGAGGAAAAAGAACAAAGCTGAAGGCATCACACTTTCTGATTTCAGAATGTATTACAAAGATATAGTAATTAAAGCAGCATAGTACTCACTTAAAAACAGACACATTGACCAACAGAATAGGACAGAGAGCCCAGAAATAAACCCACATATTTACGGTCAATTGACGTTCTACAGAGGTTCTAAGAACATGCAATGGGGAAAGGATGGTCTCTTCAATAAATGATGTTGGGAAAACTGGCCACCCACTTGCAAAAGAATGAAATTGGATCCTTATCTCACCTCATATACAAGAAATTAACTCAAAATGGATTAACGACTTAAATGTATGATCTAAAACTGTAAAACTACTAGAAGAAAACATAGTAGTTTTCTATGTTTAAGCTCCACGACATTGTTCTGGGCAATGATTTCTTATATATGACACCAAAGCACAGGCAACAAAAGCAAAAAGAGATAATTGCATCCAGATTTTTTAACATACTCTTCTCTGCTACCTATCACCTACCTCCATTTAGAGACCACCTTCCCTCAACCTACTTATTTTTTAATACAGTGTCACTCTAAGAAAGAGATTTTTCATGATGCCCCACAGTGATTATAGAATATAACCTTAAAAAATATTTTCCTGTAAGCTTTTGCACAACAGAAAAGAGTTGCAAAACAAAGCATACATTTAACACTTTCTAGATATGTGTTCTCTGAGGAGCCCCAAGCCTACATGATGGGCATTAGATTTGCTCTCTGCCACTGCTATTTGTCAAACTCTTGCAAGTCCATCTTTACTTCTCACAGAAGGAAAATTCTCATGGAATGCTCTCTTCCGTGTTTACCCACAGAAAGGAGAGAAAGGTTTTTTCTCATACAAGTTTAAGGCCTTCTTCTAAGTCCTCTTTTCCTATCACAGAACTCACCCAGCTCTTCTCCCCTTTTGCTATGTAATAGAATCCTCCAACTATTAGATTGGCACAAAGCCAACCAGAGTAAAGGCTGCATTTCCCATCTAGAATTGGTTATTCTTCAATTCAGACCAGCCATAATTGGCCACTTTTGCAATTATTCATTAATATTCTTGGTGAAAACCTCAGAGTTTTGCCAAAGTTTTCAAAGGAAAAGAGGCCCTTTTTCTAAGCCTTGAGAGCCCCACAGTGATAGTAAGTTAGCTGGGCATGATGGTGGGCACCTGTAATCCCAGCTACTCAGGAGACTGAGGCAGGAGAATTGCTTGAACCCAGGAGGTGGAGGTTGCAGTAAGCCAAGATTGCACCACTGCACGCCAGCCTGGGTGACAAGAGCAAAACTCCATCTCAAAAAAATAAAATAAAATAAAATAAAATGAAAAAATAAAAATAAAAAAAAAGAGAGTGAGATGAGGATTCACTCTGGCCATCCCAGGTCCTACCACTCCAGGTCCTGCCACTCAGGGACTGTGTGACTCTAAAGTTTTTTTTAACTTCTCAGAGCCAATATTAGAACCCAATCTGATCAAATTAGAAACCTATGAACATTCCAGTTTTAGCAATGCATTTATGGAGCACTTCACAGGGAGTCATCAAAGTATCAATCAATAAGCAAACTACCACCCTACCTTGAACTGTTAGGTTGGTGCAAACATAATTGCAGTTTTTACATTGTTGGAATTTGCTGTGTGATATTGGAATGCATCATTAAATAAATATGGTTATGTTATACATCATTTTAATAGACATTTCTCACTTTGTTTTTTTGCTAATGACTTATTACTTGCTGTTTATTTTAGACTACAGAAATGATGTTAGACAAAAAGAAAATTCAAGTGATTTTCTTATTCAAGTTCAAAATGGGTCGTAAAGCAGCAGAGACAACTCAAAACATCAACTATCCATCTGGTCCAGGAACTGCTATTGAACGTACAGTGCAGTCGTAGCTCAAAAAGTTTTGCAAAGGAGACGAGAACCTTGAAGATGAGGAATGTAGTGACCGACCATCAGAAGTTGACAACAACCAGTTGAGAGCAATCATCTAAGCTGATTCTCACAACTACACAAGAAGTTGCCCAAGAACTCAAGGCTGATCATTCTATGGTCGTTTGGCATTTGAAGCAAATTGGAAAGGTGAAAAAGCTTGATAAGTGGGTGCCTCATGAGCTGAACAAAAATAAAATCATCGTTTAAGTGTCCTCATCTCTTATTCATTATCTACGCAACAATTATGAACCATTTCCAGATTGGATTTTGACATGTGATGAAAAGTGGATTTTACCTGACAACCAGCGACAACCACCTCAGTGGATGGATGCAGAAGAAGCTGCAAAGCACTTCTCAAAGCCAAATTTGCACCGAAAAAAGGTCACGGTTGCTGTTTGGCGGTCAGATCCACTACGGCTTTCTGAATCCCAGCGAAACCATTACCTCTGATAAGTATGCTCAGAAAATCGATGAGATGCACGGAAAACTGCAATGCCTGCAGCCGGCACTGGTCAACAGAAAGGGCCCAATTCTTCCCGACACGCCTGACCTCATGTCGCACAACCAATACTTCAAAAGTTGAATGAATTGGGCTACGAAGTTTTGCCTCGTCCACCACATTCACCTAACTTCTCGCCAACCGACTGCCACTTCTTCCAACTTTTTGCAGGGAAAAACTTCCACAAGCAGCAGGATGCTGAAAATAACTTCCAAGGGTTTGTCGCACTGTATGTTCTATTTTGATTAATCAAGATGTATTTGGGCCTAGTTGTAGTGATTTAAAATTCACGGTCTGAAACTGTCATTACTTTTGCACCGACATAATATCTATGCAGGTGAAAGGTGAATTCTCTCTGCTTTTGCTACCAGTGAAGTGCTTGATGATGTTGCTGCAAGTGTGACAGCAGATAGGAGGGGGAAGGGCCAGTGATGAAGCGAACTGTTAGAGGGGGAGTCCTAATTGATTAGAAGACCACCGCTCTACAGTCCACATCACTTCTAAAGGCTCGATTTCCAGTCCAGAACTACTTTGAAAATGTTTATGAACGCAAATTGTTACTTGTAAAAATCATAAAATGAGATACTATTATAAGTACATGTAAAATAGGTTGGCCTGTAAATGACCTAAGATGGTGAAGAGAAGAGCACTAAATAAAACCATAAATTAAAAGTTGGGAGCTTGGTAATGCTAAAATATTTCTTGGTAATGTTAAAATATTTATTTTAACAAAGCAAAAGCCTTTTGTTATACACGAGACTCAGAATGCAGTAAGGAATATGCTGGGCTCTAGAGGGCAGGGCAGGCACACAGCAGCTGGCACTGCTTGTCTGGGAATTAGAAAAATCCAAGCAAGAAACAGCATCATTACTGCCTTCCCTGCTCTCTCCTTATCTCTCAGAGACCTGGATACTCGCCTGGCCTGGCCTGTACCCATAGAAGACAATGGGTTATCTACTTCCTTTACCACTAAGTGAGGCAAGAAGCTGAACTGTATTCCCCTCAAAATTCATATGCTAAAGCCTTAACCCACAATGTCACTGTATTTGGAGGTAAAGCCTTTAAAGAGGTACTTAAGGTTAAATGAAGTCGTATGAGTAGGATCCTATCCAACATAATCGGCCTTCTTAAGAGGAGAAGAGGAGACACCAAGGATATGCATACACAAAGAAAAGGCCGTGTTAGGGCACAGCAAGAAGTCAGCCACCTGCAAGCCAAGGAGGGAGGTCTCAGGAGAAACCGAACCTGCCAGCACCTTGATCTTGGACTTCCAGTCTTCAGAACTGAGAGAAAATGGATATCTGCTGTTCTGAGATAGCAGCTCTAGACTAACATAGGCCATAAAAGAGATACTGTCCTTTTCTTCCTTCTTTCTGAGCTCTGGGTAAAAAGAGGTTGGATAAAGCCAGGTGTGGTGGCACATGCCTGTATGCCCTGCTACTCAGGAGGCTGGGACAGGAGGATTGCTTGAGCCCAGTAGTTCTAGGCTGTAGTACATTGTAGTCATACCTGTGAATAGCCATTGCTCTCTAGCCTGGGCAACATACTAAGACCTTGTCTAAAAATAAATAAATAAATAAATAAATAAATAGAGGCGGGGGAGGAATGCGGTAGGAACAACAGATGCCTTTTTTTTTTTTTTTTTTTGAGATGGAGTTTCACTCTTTTCGCCCAGGCTGGAGTGTAATGGCACGATCTCAACTCTCTGCAACCTCCACCTCCCAGGTTCAAGTGATTCTCCTGCCTCAGCCTCTCGAGTAGGTGGGATTACAAGCACCCAACACCATGTCCAGCTAATTTTTGTATTTTATTAAAGACGATGTTTCACCATGTTGGCCAGGCTGGTCTCGATCACCTGACCTCAGGTGACCCACCCACCTCAGCCTCCCAAAGTGCCAAAATTACAGGCATGAGCCACCACATCCAGCCAACAGATGCGTCTTAAAACACCCTCAGCCTCTGCCTTCATTCTAAATTTGTCATTCACAGGCCCTGGGCAAAGCTGAGTAAGTTCAATAGGATTTTTAACTCAAATCCAAGATGGAAGTTTGTATAAAGTTATAGTCAGACTTGGATGTGTTTAGAAAGTATATTTCTGCCATTGCTCAGCAAGTATTTATTAGCATCTATCCTGGTCTCTGGGCAAACATTAAGGACTAAGAAACGAATGAACTCTAATCATTTTCATGCTTAAAAAAATATACAGCCAAGATACAGAAATAAATAGGCAAATGACTACATAACAGCAAGACATGTATAGTCATGCTCACTGCAGGTAAAAAGAACCTCTAGCTCTGAGTAGGGAAAGGGGAGTGAGTGCTGAGGACTTGGAAAAGAGGAAGCGTGGGCAGAGTGAGGTAGACAGGTGTGGAGTGGAGCTGTTAGAGGTGGATTAGAGCCTGCATGAGTAAGGGAGTGAGGTGAGAGTGGGGGAACAGCAGAGTGTGTGTCTTCTCAGTTGCCAGAGATTCTGGGCTGCTTCATTTGATCTTTGAAGATTTGGACAGGAGAGGGTGAGAAAGGCCCATCTAGCAATCCTGTGTCTCACAGTTTCCTGTATTCTTGAAACTATTACTAAAGCTTAATGCTGAGAAAGATCTCTGATTCTCCTGAATTTGATTTGGCAAACCAATCAATCATTTGTGTTAACTGGGAAAGAAAGAAAATGTTTCTGTGTGAATATACTCATCTCAAAACATTTTTAAGATAAAATGTTTTACCAACTATGCTTCTGAGTCAATAGGACTCAGCTGTTTACTTTTAACTTCAGCAACTTAGAGGAAGTTTCTATTCAGAAAAAATTGCTATAAGACACTTCCTATAAGCCAGCCCTGTGCCAAATTATGTAAATGGGTCACCTTCTCCAGTCTTTAAACAGCTCTATTATGAATGGACAATTAATTATCTCAATTTGACAGATAATGAAACTGAGGCTTGAAGAGATTAAGTTACCTAAGATCATACAATATGCCTCCAAAGTTCAAAGAGAGCGGAAGAACTGTGCCCTCTTTGGGCACAATAATTGTGCAAGAAGAAGCAAATTATCTATCTCTTTGGACCACAGACTGTGGATCCACCATAACCTTGCTGAAATAGAAGCCTTTGTTGTTACAAGCTGCATCTTCTGGCTTGTAGCAAAAAACTACTTTCTCTTCACCAGATCTTATCATCACATTGTGGACCTGTGTGATATTCTGTGTGCTGATAAGATTATCAAGCTTCCTGTGGGTTCAAATTATGGCAAAAATGTCAAACAGAATGATAAGAGAGTACTGAAGTCTCTACTAGATGGTGAAACAGCTGCTTAAGAACTACAGGACTAGTTGTTATAGACACTGCTGGCTACTGTTTCCTTTCTCTTGAGTGGGTCTGAGCAAAGAGAGAGTATGGGATGCACTGTGCTTTCTTTTTTTTTTTTGAGACAGAGTCTTGCTCTGTCACCCAGGCTGGTGCAATGGTGTGATCTCGGCTCACTGCAACCTCCACCTCCTGGGTTCAAGCGATTCTCTTGCCTCAGCCTCCTGAGTAAGTGGGATAACAGGGGTACGCCACCATGCCCAGCTAATTTTTGTATTTTTAGTAGAGACAGGGTTTCATCAGGTTGGTCAGGCTGGTCTCGAACTCCCGACTTCGTGATCTGCCTGCCCCAGTCTCCCAAAGTGCTCAGATCACAGGCATGAGCCACCACGCCCAGCTGTGCTTTCAGCTCTCTATAGTCTCTTCTGGATTTCAGTGTTTCCGCACAGTCCTAAAAACTAGCACATGATCTTGCCCCATGTAGCAGTCAGACCTCACCTTGTCTCTAGAGATACCATGCATCCATAACAAAGAACCTCTTAACTGTGGGTTCCATATCTTCACGGCTTAATTACTGATGCTCTCAGGGAAACTGAGAACTGAAAATTGATCCTGGTGAACAAGATCAATAAACAGAGTTTTGATTCAAAGGCAACCCAATAAGTTAATCAGTGCCCCATGACAATGCCAAAGAGGATTAAAGAAAGAATAGCAACCTGGAGGAAGATATCTAGAAAAGCAATACTAATAATGCAAATATTTAAGAGTTACAGGGCATTTTTAAGAGCCAGAGACAGTACTGAGAATCTTGAGTATATTATCTCATTTAGTCCTTAAAACAACCCTATACACATTATATAAATAATACAACTGAAGTTTAACTTAAGTTGCTGAAGCTCACAAGCAGTTGAACCAGGACTGGAACCCATGTCTCATCATATCAGAGCCCTTGTGCTTAAGTGCCATTCTTCCTTGACTCCCACTGGCAACAGCTTTGGTGCATGTACCTAATGCCAGTTATATCATAAGGGATCTACATGGGTAAGCTCATTTCATACCCTTAGAAATGGTTTGGAAGAAGCTATAGAAGTCTTGATATTACATATGAGCATCACCCAGTATAAGGAAGAGTGGTGAATATCCCTATCCTAAAGGATGACCTAATCCTGAAGGACTTGGACAGCTCCTGAAATTACCAAATTTAAGTGGCCTGAAAAGCTCACACTTAGATTATTGCCTTTATTTTTGGCTCCTACACTATAAAAGAAATTTGGAGGAAATGGAATTAGAGCACAGAACAAAAGCTACAATAATGAAAGTCCTAAAAAATTCCAGTAAGAAACACACACATATAAGTCAGAAATTCAGAGGCAATACCTCTGAACCTTGCATTTTAAGAGATGGGAAGGAAAGAGTTAACAGTAGTCCTGAAATCAATTCTCTCTCTTTAACAGGAGATAATTCTGGAAGGAAAGAAAAAAAAAGTTGACTCTGTCAGATCTCCTTATAATATGCTAATAAGAGACCTCCTAGCAAATACATCAATGATATTCACTAGCAGAGGGGTCTTTATCCAGCAGAATGCATCTGCTCAGTCTCAATTGCTTCTGGTAAACAAACTTATAGTCTAGGAATTTACAGGGCATGGCTCCTTGAAAAATGTCACGTATTTGTAATGCTAAGCAATTACCAGAGAACAAAATGGAGATGTTTCTAACTGAAAGAGCCCCTTTGGGTAGGTGATGGGCAACCCATGCATCCATATACATCACTAAAGAGATCTCTCATGTTAAACCGATCCCACGGCTTATTCTCATAAGGCAAGAAAGGACCTGGGAGGTGGTGTGGACATCCCAGACGTTTGCATTCTTGGCTGTGCTTCATAATTACCTGCATCCTTGAAATTATTACTGAAGCTTAATGCTGGCAAAGATCTCTGATTCCCTGAATCTGATTTGGCAAGCTAATTAATCTTTTGTATTAATCAGGAAAGAAACAAAATATTTATATACGAATATACTCATCTCAAAACTTTTCAAAAAGATGTTCTCCATACATGGAAATAGCTTAATTGACTTTTTCTGATTATGAAGTTACATAGAGTCACTCTGTAACACTCAGACAAAACAAAAAACTTCATGGAAGATAAAATAAGAATCACAAAATCCTTCCCAAGGAGAAAGACCATTAAATTTATGTCTATATCCTTCCAGAGAATACACAATTGATATGTATGTATGTTATACATGTATACACACATCACAAAGACTAGCTTATACTACCCATACTTTCCTATAATTTTTATTTTCTACCTAAGATATCATTGACATCCTTTATATCATAAGGACAGTCCTCAATTATCATCATTGTGTAAGTGGAATTCTCATGTGTTAAGTACCATAAATTAGCAAATTCTCTATCGATAGACATTTAGCCTTTCATGTTCTCATTATGAGTAACGCTAAGAAGGCAACACAGTTCTTGCACCTTCATGAACATATTCTTTTATTCTGTGTGCATTATTCCTGGGTCAAAGGGCAAGCATAGTTTTAATTTTGTTTTAGACATGGACTATATATTGACAAATTGCCCTCCCTGGAACAGTACACAGTTGTCCCTATGTTGTCTCATCCATGACAGTAGTAGCTAGAAAATGCATTTCCAAAGACTGGTGCTAGTTTTCTATGTATTCTGTGAGTGCTCAGTCAATTTAAGCAGTAGCCACTTAGTCTGACGAAATCTATTCACCCTAATAGCAGAGATTTCTACTTCATCCATGACTCACTGCCCAACTTTTGATCTCATCTAAGTCCAATAAATGTTGGAGCTCCAGGCAAGTGACACAGGTAGCTAGCTCTGTCCCCATCAGTCTACCTGGCTACATTCTCCTAAGGCATGTTCTCATCCTTCAAGCATGAAGTTCTTGCCTCTGGCTTTGTTTCTCTCTTGTTCCTGGCTTCAGTGACCTTGAGTACCCTGGAATCTTCCATATTGAGAAAGAAATGATAGAGGGGAAGGGAGGTGGAAAAAAGAATTAAATATACCTATTTTTAAAAAGAAAGACAATTTTAGAATGGACATGTCTAGAAGGAGGAGGAAACAGAGGAGGGGGACAGGTATAAAAGCTGGACTTCTCTGAATTTGAACGTTTGACTTTGGAGCCATCTAAATATTTTACCTAATACAAAAATATTGAAACTTAAATGGCAATCCCAAAAATCTAAAAGGAATAGAAATCAAATTAGCCTATGTAATGAATGGGCTGTATAACCACACAAAAAAAGGACTATTTGAAATGACTTTCAAAGAGTATTTTGAGAATACCCCCTTATTGGAATATAGCCTAAAATCAGAAGAGTTGCAAAATGTTTTCAATAATCATATTGAGACTTTAATACATATGTTGTGGGATAAAGGAAATGAATGTTGGTGTCACTGATAGTGATATGAAATAAAAGTTTATTTCAAAATCCTGTAATCCTAAATTTGAATTGGAATGTTTAGTATAATCTCATGTTATTTTTTTTTTTCAAAATATCTTTTTCTACCTCTGCCCACTGAAAAGCCCTGGAAATACTGACCAACCAAGTAGAAATGATTTCCCTCTCACCCTGGCTATTATCTCTAAATATAATTTCCCAAAGTCTTATTGAAGAAATTGCTGTTTCTGAGTTTGAAACAACTATACAAATGTACCTGAAATATTTTACCATATTGGAAAAAAGCAACTTGTCAAAGACTACTGATGTCATGTCAAAAAAACAAAGACGTCAACTTGAAGAGGCTTTCTCTTGGCAAAGATGCGAAAACATGAGCCTCAATAAAAAACAGTTGCACAGATTATTCACAGTAACCAAGATGTAATCAACCTAGGTGCTATGGATGGATAAATGTATAAAGAAAATGTGATCAACACAATGAAATATTATTCAGCCTTTAAAAAGAAGGAAATCCTACCATTTGTGACACCATGGATGAACCTGGAGGACATTATGGTAAGTGAAATATGCCAGACACAGGCAGGCAAATACATGATCTCACTAATATGTGGAATCTTAAAATGTCAAACTCATGGACACAAAGAGTAGAATGGTGGTTGCCAAGGGAGTTGGGGGAAGTGAAGAAGTACTAGTCAAAGGGTATAAAGTTTCAGTTATGCAGCGTGACTAAGTTCAGGAGTCTAATGCATAGCGTGGTGACTACAGTTAATAATACTGTGTTGTAGGGAGGTGCAGTGGCTCACGCCTGTAATCCCAGCACTTTGGTGTGGCAAGGTGGGTGGATCACCCGAGGTCAGGAGTTCAAGACCAGTCTGGCCAACATGGCAAAACCCCATCTCTCCTTAAAAAAAGAAAAAATTAGCCAGGCATGGTGGCGCGTGCCTGTTATCCCAGCTACTGGACGGGCTGAGGCAGGAGGATCGCTTGAACCCAGGAGGCAGAGGTTGCAGTAAGCCAAGATTGTGCCACTGCATTCCAGCCTGGGCAACAGAGCAAGACTCCATCTCAAAAAAATAAATAAATACTGTGTTGTGTACTTGAAATTTGCTAAGTGTAGGTCTTAAATGTTCTCACCACAAAAAAGAAAAAAATTGGTGATTATGAGAGGTGATGAATATGTTAATTAGCTTGACAGTGGTAATAATGTCACAATGTATATGTCCATCAAAACATCACATTGTACATCTTAAATATGTACAGTTATTATTTGTCAATTATACCTCAATAAATTATACCTCAAAAAAGCTGGAAATATTAAAATAACTACAATTAATTGAAACATGTCAAACATATTCAAAACTGATAAAGAAAGGTAAAGAATTTTGCCTGGCATGGTGGCTCACACCTGCAATCTCAGCACTTTGGGATGCCAAGGTGGGTAGATCACCTGAGGTCAGGAGTTTGAGACCAGCCTGGCCAATACAGCAAAACCCCATCTCTACTAAAAATACAAAAATCAGCCAGGCGTGGTGGCAAATGCCTGTAGTCCCAGCTACTACTACTCAGGAGGCTAGACAGAGAATTACTTGAACCAGGAGGTGGAATTTTCAGTGAGCCAAGATCATGCCACTGCACTCCAGCCTGGGTGACAAAGTAAGACTCTGATTCAAAAAAAAAAAAAAAAAAAAGAGAGAGAGAGAAAGAAAAGTGAAGAATTTATCCTGGCTTTTCTGTAAAAACTGCACCTCAGAGGAACCAAATTATTAATGAGGAATCTTACCCTTTAGAAATATTTCCAGCTGATAAATGAAGGAATAATAGCATTGAAACAAATTGCCATTTTGTAATCTCAGGTGAATTTATGGATCTAGGCAATGATCATTAATGGCTGAGAAAATCACAAAAGGAACAATTAGACATTGTGCCTCCTAATAGAAGTACACAATATCACCTTCAAAGCTATTTTACCCAAAAAGAAAAATAAATCGAACCCATATGTAATCAAGGTTCTCACTCTAATTTCCAAGCTCTAGGATATACTAAGGGGCAAGGTAGATCATGAAATACTACCATGGGGGCTGGGCATGGTGGCTCACACCTGTAATCCCAGCACTTTGGGAGGCTGAGGTGGATGGATTACCTGAGGTTGGGAGTTCAAGACCAGCCTGACCAACATGGAGAAACCCCATCTCTACTAAAAATACAAAATTAGCTGGGCGTGGTGGCGTATGCCTGTAATTCCAGCTTCTCGGGAGGCTGAGGCAGGAGAATCGCTTGAACCCTGGAGGCTGAGGTTGTGGTGAGCCGAGATCATGCCATTGCGTTCCAGCCTGGGTGACAGAGCAAGACTCCATCTCAAAAAAAAAAGGAAATAAATACCATCATAGAGATTCAATCAGCAAATTCTGAAGTGCGACATTATCCTTCACCCTACTTGGCCTAAAAGTACAAAATAACATGAGGGAAAATTAGTTTCCAGAGCCAGTTATATTTTGAAAAATCATCAGAAAAGTGAGAACCAAGAATAGAATTTCTAGAAAGTTCCTTTTCCTAAAGCCTTCACACTTGTCTCAGTGTATGTATGTGGCTCTGCCCTCAGCTTGTCCCACTGACAGGTGCCAGTCATTAAATTCAAGCACCAAGAAACAAACTATTGAAAAAAGGCAGCCTAGGAGAAAGCAATATGATTTTTTCTTGCATCTTAAATTGGTTTTTCTCATAAAATGTTTTCTGAATGTTTCTTAGTTTTCAATGGGCAATAAATAACTTTTAGGGAAATAGATGTGAGCCAAGTGTCTGAGATAAAGAGAAAGCTTTGCTGTCTATGAGGAGTACATTAGAATAGAATCACTCCAGGAAAATGTCATCTGTGCTGACTGCCTTTATGAGGTGACATTTAAATAAAAGTACTCAATTCGGTTTTGAAAAACATTAAAAGACATCTCAAAAAAATTTGGGGGAAATGTGAGAAACTCTACTGCCCAAATGATCAGGTTTTGTCAAATAAGATGAAAAGGGCTGGGCGCAGTGGCTCACGCCTGTAATCCTAGCACTTTGGGAGGCTGAGGTGGGTGGATCACCTGAGGTCAGGAGTTCAAGTTGAAAAGAAAAAACAAAACAATACATTAAGAAATTCAAAAGACACATCTCCCAATTACAATTTATGGATCATATTTGAATGCTGATTCTAAAAGTTCGAAAAAATATACACTTGGGAAAATTAATGCTGATTTCATATTTTGTAATTTCCTTCATATATTTTATAATATGAAGGAAATATGATCAGGTATGATAATGGTTTTAAGGATGTATTTTTTGTTTGTTTTTTGAGACAGTCTTACTCTATCGCCCAGGCTAGACTTCAGTGGCATGATCTCGGCTCACTGCAACCTCTGCCTCCCAGGTTAAAGCAATTCTTGTGCCTCAACCTCCCGAGCAGCTGGGATTACAGGCATGCACCACCATGCCTGGCTAATTTTTGTATTTTTTTATTAGTAGAGATGGACTTTTGTCATGTTGGTCAGACTGGTCTGAAACTCCTGACCTCAAGTGATCCGCCTGTCTCGGCCTCCCAAAGTGCTAGGATTATAGGCGTGAGCCACCACATCCAGCCTAAGAATGTGTTTTTTAACTGTATATATTTAAGATGTATAACATGATGTTTTGATATATATAGTGAAATCATTTCTATAGTCATGCAAATTAACATATCTATCATCTCAGTTACAATTTTTGTATGTGTGTAGCAAGAGCACCTAAAATCTACTCTTACAATATTATTTATTAACTATTATACATAAGACCTCTAGACTTGTTCATCTTACATATCTGCAACTTTGTGTCCTTTGACCTACATTTCCCACCCCTTCACCACACCCGAGTAACAAGCACTTTATTCTCTATCACTGCATTTAACTTTTTCTTTATTTTTAAAATTCTGCATATAAATGAAATCACGCAGAATTTCTCTTTCTGAGTCTGGTTTATTTCACTTAGTACAATGTCCTCCGGTTCATTCACATTGTCCCAAATGGCAGAATCTCTTTCTTTCTTTCTTTTTTTTTTTTTTTTTTTTTTGAGACAGTCTTGTTCTTTCTCCAGGCTGAAGTGCAGTGGTGCGATCTCAGCTTGCTGCAACCTCTGCCTCCCGGGTTCATCAATTTTCCTGCCTCAGCCTCCTGAGTAGTTGGGATTACAGGCATCTGCCACCATGCCCCGCTAATTTTTTTGTATTTTTAGTAGAGACAGGGTTTCACTTTGTTGGCCAGGCTGGTCTCAAACTCCTGACCTCGTGATCTGCCTGCTTCAGCCTCCCAAAGTGCTGGGATTACAGGCATGAGCCACCATACCCGGCCTCCTTCTTTTTTAAGGCTGAAAAGTGTTCCATTTTATATATACCATAACCTCTTTGCTCATTTATCCTTCAATGAATACTTCAGTTGTTTCCATACCTTCGCTATTATGAATAATGCTACAATGAACATAGGAGTACAGATATTTTATGAGGTGAGGATTTCATTTCCTCTAGGTATATACCCAGAGAGGAATTGCTGAATCATATGGTAGTTCTATTTTTTATTTACTTAGGAACCTTCATACTGTTTTCCATAATGGCTGCACCAATCTACATTCCCACCAAAAGAGTTCCTTAAGGGCATATTTTTCAAAAGGGTCATATCACCTAGAGATGCCCATTAAAATAAATATGAAAGATATCTTATAATATCAGGGATTTGCTTCAAAGAAGGGGAAATCCAAGAAGGGGAGAGTAAATCGGGTTCTATAAGAAAGGTTAGCCATGAGTTAATCAGTGTTGAATGTGGACGATGAGTACATGGGGGATCATTATGTCATTGTTTGACTGTTACACACATTTAAGTTGTTCAATAGTATGTATCAATCCATTCACACACTACTATAAGGACATACCTGAGACTAGGTAATTTATAAAGGAAAGAGGTTTCATTGACTCACAGTTCTGCAGGACTGGTGAGGCCTCAGGACAGTTACAATTATGGTGGAAGGGGAAGCAAACACATCCTTCTTCACATGGTGGCAGCAAGGAAAAATGCAGCACAAAAGGGGGAAAAGCCCCTTATAAAACCATCAGCTCTTGTGAGAACTCACACACTATCTTGAGAACAGGATGGGGAAACCACCCCGTGATTCAATTATCTCCACCTGATCCCTCCCAAAACACGTGGGGAGTATGGGAACTACAATTCAAATGAGGTTTGGGTGGGGACACAGCCAAATCATATCAAGTAATAAGCTGAAAATACCCTTTATATAAATAATGATAACACTGCAAGGAAATAAAGAAAAATCTCTAGAATGCAGCCTAACTGGTGTTTATGATTTTTCAAACCCAAATTAAAAGCATCTTTTTACAAATGGAAATAATCAATGAAGAACTGAGATGAAATCAAAATAGCAAACCATGCACATACACACACAAATTAAATTTAGAGTAATAAAACAATATATCAAAAAGTTGAAGCATTCCTGTGCATCAGTTAGTTTGTGCCATGTAACAAACCATACCAAAATTTAGTAGCTTAAAGCAAAATCATTTATGTATGTCATAATTCTATGAGTCATAAATTGGGGCTGGGATCAGCTGAGAGGTTCTTCTCTTCACTTTTGTTCTCATGCATGTGTGGATTAATGGGAGCTGGCACGTCTAGGGTGGACTTGACTGGAATAGTCTCTGTTCCAAAAGGCTAGCTGGAGCTTGTTTTCCTGGCAACAGAGCAGAGTTCCAAGAAAGAGCATCAGTATGCAAGGCCTCTTGAGGTCCAAGGTTCAGAGCAGGAATCACTTTTGATATACTCTATTGGCCAGGTTAGTCCCAAGTCCAGATCCCAGCTTGCTCAAAACAGTGACCCATCTCTTTGGCCTCAATCTCCATAGTTCTGGTAAAAGAAAAAAAATAAAGAAAAACTGAGATAACATTAGGTTTTTCCAAATAGTAAAACCTAGAATTAATGAAGAACTAAACTTAATAAATTTTCAAAAATACATAAAATGTAAAACTGCTGAAAAGATAAGAAGAAATGGATAAATCTATAATTAAAATGGAAATATTTAATGGGTCATAGGCCTCAGGAATCCTCTAAGTAAACAAAAAATGCACAAGCATACTTAAAGGATTAAAGAGGCATTTTTAAATCTTGATTTAATACACATGTAGAACTATTAACTAACGAATTAAAGTAGATTCATACAATTTTAAAGCACAGCTGAAAAATGGCTAAAAATTATCATCATAATACACACATATTTCAAATATTCCAAAAGAAATCAATCCACTCATATAAACTAACCACAGTATAACAACATTAGAACTTCCAAAAAAAGGTATGTGTATATGAGGTGGGGATTTTTTAACCTTCTAAATGATTTATGGGTTAAAAAAAATCTACAAAATTTTTAAATGAATCAAAATGAGAGTTTACAAACAAAACCTTCATGAAAATGGTTAAAGTAGAAATTAAATGAAAGATGTAAAGGCATTTATTAGAAAATCAGAAATTTTACATTTTTAAATTAAAAGCTAATTAAACTCAAAAGTTAAACTCAAAAAGCTGACAGACCCGAAGTTGCTCAGCAGTCTTAGCTAAGATTCATCTATTCTACTGATCTTTTCAAAGAAACAAACTTTGTTTTTATTGATCAATGCCACTATATTTTTTGAAACTTTTATAATTTTCATTTATTACATTGACAAATTTTTTATAATTTTTAATGTGGTGCTGGCAATACAATTATGAATAGTTATGAAAACCCGCATTTTTATTAAAAAAAGTAATTTACATTATACTGAAAATTTAAAATATTTGTATGATTTCCAAAACAACAGTGAAGCATTTAGTTATTTATCCTTAAAATATATTAGTCCTTGGCCAGGTTTAGTGGCTTACACCTGTAATCCCAGCACTTTGGGAGGTCGAGGCAAGCAGATCACTTGAGATCAGGAGTTCGAGACCAGCCTGAGCAACATGGTGAAACCCCGTCTTTACCAAAAATGCAAAAAGTAGCCAGATCTGGTGGTGGACGGCTGTCCCTATTACTTGGGAGGCTGAGGCAGGAGAATCACTTGAACCCGGGATGCAGAGGTTGCAGTGAGCTGAGATCACGCGATTGCACTCCAGCCTGGGCTCTGTCTCTAGAAAACAACAACACTGGGTGATTAGCCCTTATATGAATTTCCTGGATGAGCCATTCTTTAAATTACTTTTTGTTGGGGATTTCCCTGCAGAGCTGTTGCACCTTGTGGGGGGTTAACAGCCAGACACTCCTATGAGGCCCCGATCGCCCAGGGGTGCCTTTTGGCTGGGAGGAGCAAGTGCCCTTTCTCTTCGGAGCTGAAAAACTCAGTCTCTTATTTATCTGTGAGAACAACAGTTCAGTTCCTCACGCAAATGCACACAGACAAACTGAATTAAGACAAATTTGAGGAGAACAAGCAGTAGAGAATTCCTTTTAGAATGCATCTCAGAACTAGAACTAGGATCCATAAAGAACAACTTCCTAGGAAAAAAATCTCATAATAAATCAAAGACCATCAACCAAAGGGAATTCTGGGGCTCAGGAGGACTTACCAGTTCCACCAGGGGGAAAGCTCAAAGCTTCAATGGGCCACTGCTGGTACCTTAGCTCTGGTTTTGGGCAACTACTTCAGGGTCCTTAGTCTTCTCTAAGGCCTCATGTGTTTGGGTGCCAAATTATTGTTGACAAAAAGAGTCAAACTCTGTAAAATATTTTAAGAGGTTTATTCTGAGCCAAATATGAGTGATCATGGCCCATGACACAGCCCTCAGGAGGTCCTGAGAACATGTGCCTAAGGTGGTCAGGGTACAGCTTGGTTTTATACATTTTAGGAAGGCATGAGACATCAATCAAATACATTTAAGAAATACATTGGTTGGGCACGGTGGCTCACGCCTGTAATCCCTGCACTTTAGGAGGCTAAGGCAGGTGGATCACAAGGTCAGGAGTTTGAGACCAGCCTGACCAACATGGTGAAATCCTGTCTCTACTAAAAATACAAAAATTAGAAGGGCATGGTAGTACACACCTGTAATCCCAGCTACTCAAGAGGCTGGGACAGAAGAATTGCTTGAACCCAGGAGGCAGGGATTACAGTGAGCTGAGATTGCACCACCACACTCCAGCCAGGGTGACAGAGCGAGACTCCATCTGAAAAAAAAAAAAAAGTTGAGCTTACAGAAGTAGAGAGTAAAATAATGTAGCAGGCAGAAGGGGATACGGAGAGGTTGGTTAACAAATACAAAATCACAGCTACATAGGAGGAATAAGTTCCAGTGTTCCATAGCTCTGTAGGGTGACTGTAGCTAGCAATCATTTATTGCATATTTTCAAATAGCTAGAAGGGAGGATTTTGAATGTTTTCACACAAAGAAATGACAAATGTCTGAGGTACCCTGATTTGATCATTACACATCGTGTACATGTATTGAAATATCACTCTGCATCACATAAATATGTATCATTATGTCAATTAAAAATAAAATTTTAATTTAAAAATATATTTTAAAAATAAATACAATATCTGACATGACCCTGGAATCTCAACTAAAGGAGGAAATGAATACTATAAAGGCATTATTAGGTCAACTGGAAAATTAGAATACAGATATATATATATATAGATGATAGATTTGATAAAAGTGGTGTTGATTTAAATTTATGGAGTTAGTAACTATATTGTCATATACGAGAATATCCCTATTCTGAGGACATACACACTGAATTATTTGGGAGTAAAAGGCCATGATAATATAAAGCCATGAGCATATAACTTATGCCCAATAGGTTCAAAGAAAAAAGTATATAAAGATACATAGAGAGACTAATAGAGATACGTATATATCTATAGATGGGGGGGTGGGGCAAATGCTAAAGCAAGAAAGGTAAAATGTCAGCAGCAGGCAAATCTCAGGGCACCTGGGAAAAGGCTGTTGTACAATTTGTATGTTGCAGCTTGTATGTTTTAAATTACTTTTAAATGAAAAGATTTTTTAATGGGTTGAGGAAATTGGGGTGACTCAAATTTATGACATCCAGTCGACTGTGCATGCTGTATGGAAACACGGAAAAAAGAAAAGTCGTCGTTGCTTAACAAGTGAAGGATAAAAAGACAATTAACTCATTGAAGACTATGCACAGAAACACAAAAGCCTTTGCTTCTGTAGTTATAGGTTTACCAAAGGCACAAAGGGGATTGTATATATTTTAGGATTATAATTCACATCACTTAATTGAAAAAATTACAGATTCTAAGATATTTTTACAAATCTGAGCAACTGCTAAAGTCCTGGGGACATATTCTTACCAAGTCCTGGATCTTTTGTTTTGTTTTGTGTCTGAAATCAAGCAAGGTTTTTTAGAGCAGGAAAACATGAGAAGCTAGAGCTGTTTTACTGAGTTGGCCCAAACCAGGACTCCTGAGACATTCCCTTGTACCACAGGCACCAGATTAGAGAAAGGAGTCTAGAAAACTAGAGCTGGAACACAAAAGGAGAGTCTCAATGGGAAACAGACTCCAAAGGATGCTATGTGGGTGAGGGGGGACACAAAATATTTCTTGAGAAGAATATGGAGATGGCAAAGTCTCTAACCTCCAGAAACCTTAAACTCTAAGGGAAGAAAGCAAAAATTTAGATATGAGAGTATTCACATTAAAATTCAAACAATAAGTAATTTTTCTATAAATTATCTTTTTTCCAATCATGAAAGTACACATAATTGTTCTTTCCAAACTCAGATATTTTAGACAAATAGATGATAGATGATAGATAGATAGATAGATATAGAGATGATAGATATAGATAGAGATACATACATACATAATACATACATATAGACATACATATGTTGGTACATAGATGTTTCTTTGTCAAAGATTAAATTATTCTAGATGCATATCTTGTAACCTACATTTTTACACATTTTCATCATTTTTAATAACTGCATACTGCTCTATTATATTTTATATTTTCTATATTAGATTAGATCCATGTTTTATCATCATTCAGGTGGCTTTTGGTTTTCTGTTATGGTAATGCTGAGATAAACCTCTTTACATACTTGTTCAACTATTCCCTTTAAACAAAAGCCCAAGGTACAAAGTTCCTGAGTAAAAAAAAAGGCACATTTGAAGGCTTCTGATGTATATCGCCAAATTGTGCTACAAAAGAAAAACTGCATCAATTAACACTCCCAGCAATAACCAAAAGAATGCCAGTTTCCCTGCATCTCACCAATACTGGCTGGAACGCACAGTTTCAGAGATGAGTGCTGGGAACCAATGCACTCCTTGCTCTACCTCTCCCACTCCTAACAATCTAGAACGCAGGCACTCAATAACCTAATCTAGGCTCCAGCCCAGTAGACATTCTGATCTAATCTGACTGCTCTCGGTAACAGAAAACTCTCCCTTGGTTCACTGCCCCATAGCCTGGCATCATGTGGATCCTATAAAGGCAGTCGCTCCAGGTACATTACAGAGGGACCCAACTGCATTAAACCACCAGCAGCTCCCCAAGCCACCCCTTCAGCCATGAAGTTCCTGCTCCTGCTCTTGGCAGCCCCTGGATTCCTGACCCAGGTGATCTCAGGTAAACTGGATAAATAAGGGAAAGAAGAATTGGGAACAAGGAACACTAACTGATCTGGTTGTTCTGGTGACAGATGAGCCGGGTGGGGGCAGGGTTCACCCCAGATTTCCAGTCTAAGGTAGGGATCTTCTAATAACCACCATTAGGCTTGATATCCCACACCCACACACCCAGCCACCACCCTATATAACCTTTACAAAAATTTGTTTTCTATTCTAAAATGATAGTCACCCTCAACCTGAACCAAAGTATTTTCTTTGATTTGATGTGAGCTCCCTATAGCTAACCTCCTAAGACACTGAAGCCTTCTATCATCACCATGTACATCCATTGAGATCAGCCCGCGGTTGGGGCTCAAAGGAGATATTGAGCCTAGAAGGAAGAGATTGAGGTTCCCATCCCTATGCTCAAAAGAGAACTGGCAGGTGGGGCAATGGAAGGAGATCTCTTAGAGGGCTAGTTCCCATAGGATGGTAAGCAAAGAGTTCAGCTCAAACCCTGGGGCCAAGAGAGAATGCAGGGTCAGAAAGAGACAGACAGACAGACAGACAGACAGAGAGGTGGGGGAGACAGAGTTCAGAGGAGAGCTAGGCAATGGATGTGAAGAAAGCTGAAGAGGCCCCTGCTGTGAGCCAATGGCAGACACAGAGCACTGAAGCAAACACATTTCACCAGGTGGTGAAACGGTGCCAAGTACTGTGTGAATCCAAAATGCCCTGTCACGAGCAACAGTTACTTTATTTTTAATGGTTTTGGAGAATGATTTGACTCTCCCCCTTTGCCCCAGGTTGATTAATATTTACAGTTTTAGAGTCTATGAAAACAAATAAGGCAGAAACACCTTAAAAGGGAGCCTGTGGGGTGAGTGAGAATAGCCCCATTTCTCCCTTTCGAGTATCCAGGCTCCTCCCTGACCATGAAGACCTGGCTCCCCACCCCTGTTTTTACCCACACATCCTATTCTGCAGTATCAAATTTAGCAAAATTATGGTCTTCCCTAGCTTCAAAGATGCAGATACTGACAAAGAGCAAGAGCTCCTCAGACAGAGTTCCCCAAGGCTATCAATCCAAGAAGATTCTGTCTCCTCATCACTCGCTTTCCCAAGTCTCATTTGCACAACCCTAAGGACACATCTCAGAACACAAAACCAAACATTCCCGTCTGGCCCTGATCCCTTAGCAGTCCTGTGCTGCGTCCACCCATGACTTCTCTGTTCTGTCCTGTCCTCTCCCATGCAGCCAGTGGGGGTGCATCAAAATGTGTGAGTAACATCCCAGGATACTGCAGGACACATTGCCACCGGGGGGAGACAGCATTGTTCATGTGCAACGCGGTCAGACAGTGCTGCGTCAGCCACCTGTTCTTGCCGAAGCCTGACCTACCATACCCCATCAGTAGGCACTGGGAATCAAGGAGAAGAAGCATACGAAGGAAAGACAAGAAGCAATAAATGACCACAACATCATAATAACCATTGCTATTGTCTTCACCAACTCAAAGAAATATCATTTCCCCTGTTCCAATTCCTCCTACATTGTTGAGAACTAGCCAAGGCTCCTCCTTATGGGGTAGATATCTATAGCCAACCCCAAAACGTCTATCTTCTCCATCATTCTGTCGTTCATCTAATAACTAATTTGGAGTTTGTATCTATCTTATGAGAACAATCATCATGCAGACCCATCCACAGGGGATCTGCCAGTTTGGGTCCTCCATATGAAAAATCCCAAGACAGAATTGGTCATGCAAAAGACGGCCTGGGAGGACACACCTCTGATGGACAAAGGTGAGAGAGAGCAGCCACAGGCAGGGAGAGCCTTCAGACTGCAATGCTGGCCTGATACGTATCAAAGGAGAGAGGGATGGAGGAGGTTTGAATAGGAGAAGACAGACTGCAGTTCTAAGAAAATCTGAGCCAAACAGATGGGAAGCCCTAAAGCAAGGCTTGCCTCTCAGAGGAGTTCACACAGGGAAGGATTAGCCAGGCTCTCCCATCCAATGGGTTCAGTCTTTGGCTGAGAACAGCCCCTGGAGAACATGGGGTGAACGCTACCACACGTCTAGAAGTGTGACAGCTAGAGGGTGTCCACCAACTATCCCCTTGAAGCAAGTTCTCTTGAAAGGAAATCTGAACAGTGCACCCCCATGGCTGCCACGGAGTATAAGGAGGGAGAGAAAGGAGCTGAAAGTTTAGGTTTGGCCAGCCAGGTAGACTGACTTGTGAGGTATGTATTTACTCATTTGGGTAATAAAGCAGACAAAATTCATAGCCACCACTGATAGTATACCCTGAGAGCAAGGATGGCATGATGCTGGTGACTCAACTGTGCCTGCCCATGGTATAAAATTGGCATAACCCTCTTAGGAAGCTGTGTGGAAATAAGCACAGAGAAGCAGAACTCCACTTGTTTAATCCACTAAACATTACTTCTGGGAATTTGTTCACTGCAAATTATCCAAAAGAAGCACAAAGCTATGGGCAAAAAGGTGTTCCATATAATATTATTTAAAATAATGAGAAAATGAAAAAAATCTAAATGGTGAAATATTATATACTAATGCCATCTATAAATACAAATAGAATGTTTATAGAAAAATGGAACAAAACATTATTCAAAATTGCATTGCACTTATGCTGTGGTTGTCAAAATTGTCTCCTTATATGACACAAAACTCATGAAAATTATGATAACTTTTTTGTTTGTTTGGAAAGCAGAATTGCACATAAATTTCCTCTTACAGTTTGATGCCCATTAATTTTATATAATATTTATGTGACAGGTACTAACTTCTGAGAACAAACTAAAACACTCAGTCCTAAATAATTAAAAGCAGTCCTAAAAACCAGCAAACCAGATAAGAAAAAATGTGAATGCCCCTTCCCTAACTTATATCTTAGACCGAAATTAATTATAGATGTTTTTAATATGAGAGTGTAAAAGCAAAGTATTTTTTACTTTTACAAAAAGATTGTGTAGTCAAATATTTAAGAGCAAGGAAATTCTTATAACAATAGAGGCAGAACTCATGTAAGAATAAACTGATTAGGTGGCATAAAATATTAAGTTCTTCTGTATGTCAAAAGATATCATTTTGAAATTCATCCATCTTATTGGGTATTGCAGGAGTTCATTCTTTTTTGTTCATGAATATTCTTCCATCATATGAATAGTATTTATTTATACACTGATTTGTTAATGGACATTTGGGTTGTTCCCAGTTTGTGGCTATTACAAATAAAGCTTCTATGACCATTTATGTACAAATCTCTGTATGGATGTATGCTTTTTATTTCTCTAAGGTAAATGCCTAGGAGTGGAATGTCTGAATCATATGGTAGGTAAAAGTTTAGCTTTTTAAGGAAATACAAAATTGTTTTCCAAAATGGCCATGCCAATGGATATGCCCATCAGCAGTACATGGAAGTTCCAGCTGTTCCTCATCCTCACCAGCATGTGATATGGTCAGTCTTCCGCATTTTCATCATTCTAATAGGTGTGTAGTGGTATTTCATTATGATTTCAATTTGCATCTTTAATAACTAATTACCAAAAAAGTATATCCTGTATAATTCTATTTACATAAAATTATTTACAATTCTTTTTAAATTACATAAAATTATTTTTTTTGAGACAGAGTCTCTTCTGTCCCCCAGGCTGGCGTACAGTGGTGTGATATCAGGTCACTGCAACCTCCACCTCTCAGGTTCAAGCAATTCTCCGGCCTCAGCCTCCTGCCTCAGCCTCCTGAGTAGCTAGGATTACAGGCATGTGCCACCACGGCCGGCTAATTTTTGTATTCTTAGTAGAGACAGTTTCACCATGTTGGCCAGACTGGTCTTGAACTCCTGACCTCATCATCTGCCCACCTCAGCCTCCCAAAGTGCTAGAATTACAGGCGTGAGCCAATAGAAAGTAAGACCCTAATGACAGAAAGCAGATTACTGGTTGTCAGGGGATGTGAGAGGTGTGTGGAGAGGACTGAAAGAATGTTGCAAAGGGACCTGAGGACACTTTGAGGGGTGAGTGATCAAGATACATTCATAATCTTAACTGTGGTAATGGTTTAACAGGGGTGTACTTAAGTCAAAAAATTATCAAATGGTACACTTTAAATGTGTTTATTGTAGATCAATTAAACTTCCAAAAAAGCTATTACTTTAATAAAATAAAATAAATCTCCCAGTGAAACAGAAAAATTAAAGTATCATAAATAGTTCAAAGATGTTGACAAACTGAGACGTGATGAAGTATTGATACTGATAAAATATAACAAGTTAATATGAAGCAACAAGGAAAACATCAACCCCCTAGTAGAAAATGAAAAAGTGACATGAACTAGCTTTTTAACTCCAAAATGGCCCAAAAAATGGGAAAAAATCTGTCTGACTTGTGATCAAATACATGCAAATTAAAACTACAGTGAGATCTTGTTTTTCACCTACCAGATTGTCAGAGAATTAACAAACCCAAGTTTGACAAGGTATAAATAGAAAGAAGTCTTATCATCAGATGCTCTTGTTTAGAACTAAATATGTCAATTCTGGAAGACATTTATCTATATACCTTTCAAAACCCTTAAAAATGTTCATGTTCTGTGGCTCAGAGACTCTACTTTTAGGAATATATTCTGAGGAAATAATTAGAGTTCATATCAAAAAGATTAATGTATATACAGCACAATCATAGCAGCATAGTTTAAAAGAGTGAAGAGGAAGTGATGCAAGATGACTGAATAGAAGCCTCCACTGATCATCCTCCCCACAAGAACACCAAATTTGACAATTATCTACACAAAAAAGCACCTTCATAAGAATAATAAATGAGGTGAGTGATTACAGTACCTGGTTTTAACTTCATATCACTTAAAGAGGCACTGAAGATGGTAGGAAAGATAGTCCTGAATTGCTGACACACCTCTCCCCAGTCCTCAGGCAGCAGCTGCGGTGGTGTGGAGAGAGAATTACGTGTGCTTGCAGGAGGGAAAGCACAATGATTGTGGGATTTTTCATTGGAACTCAGTGCTGCTAACACCAGGCAGAACTCAGCAGATGCCTAGAAAGGGCTCATTCAGACCATCCCTAGCCAGAAGGAAATCACCCATCCCAGAGGTCCGAACTTCAGTCTCAGCAAGCCTCACCACCACGGGCTAAAGAGCTCGGGAGTCCTAAATAAACTTGAAAAGCTGTATAGGCCACAAGAACTGCAATTCCTGGGCAACTCCTAGTGCTGTGCTGGGCTCAGAGGCAGCAGACTTAGGGAGCACTCAACCCAGTGAGACACAGGCTGGGTGTGTGTGTGTGGGTGTGTGGGTGTATGGGTGTACGTTTCTCGTGTCTCAGTTTCCCAAGTAGCTGGTGATGGCAGTGGCAGCCCATCTGGAGTGGACGTTGCCATCACACCACCTGGAGCAGGGAGGCGCAGCTCAGGCTGCACATTCCACAGAGCTGCGGAGCTGGGGACAATGGGAGCCCCACAGCTTCCAAGTCGGTGAGGCAGGAGCTCCCCAGGTGCAGCTGCCGCCACTCAAGTCGTGGCTGTGAACCCAGGCCTCCTTGTGCTCTTGGGGGTGCTGGAGCAGGCAGGAGCCCTGCCCTTTTGGATGCAGCTGCAGCCACCCAAACCACAGGTGCAGAACCAGGCATCTCTACACTCATAGGGGTCAGGGAAGGCTCCACTGAAGTTGCGTGGTGGCATGTACCTGTAGCCGCAGCTACTCGAGCTGAGGTGAGAGGATCACTTGAACCTGGGAGTTCAAGGCTACAGTGAGCATGATCACACCACTGCACTCCAGCCTGGGTGACAGAGCAAGACCCTGTCTCAAAAAAAAAAAAAAAAAGTCCAGGCACAGTGGTTCATACCTGTAATCCCAGCACTTTGGGAGGGCGAGGCAGGCAGTTCACGAGGTCAGGAGTTGCAAGTGCCATTCTCCCTTGCAAGAAGTTGCAAAATTAATACAGAAAGACTCATGTACCCATAACCTAGTGCCACTCGGAGGTAACATCTTATATAATTATACATTATCAAAACTGGGAAGTTGACATTGACACAATACAGCTAATTAGACTACAGCCCTTACTCGAATTTCACCAGTTTTTGCATGAACTCAGTTTTGGTTCATCTTTGTATATAACTTTATGCATTTTTAAATTTTACTTTAAGTTCTGGGATACATGTGCAGAACATGCATGTTTGTTACATAGGTATACATGTGCCATAGTGGTTTGCTGCACCTATCAACCCGTCATCCAGGTTTTAAGCCCCGCATGCATTAGGTATTTGTCCTAATGCTCTCCCTCCCCTTGCCCCCACACTGGAACGTTATGCATTTTAACATGTTTAGATTCACAGAGTCGCTTAGCCTTTTGGAACTCCCTCGAGTTACACTTTTAAAGTCACACTTTCCCCTTTCTCAAGCCCTTAGCAACCATTATCTGTTTCCTTCCTTCCTTCCTTCCTTCCCTTCCTTCCTTCCTTTCTTCCTTCCTTCCTTCCTTCTTTCTTTCTTTCTTTCTTTCGATAGGGTCTTGCTCTTTCACTTAGTCTAAGTGCAGTGGAGTGAACACAGCTTACAGCCTCTAACTCGTGGGATCAAACAATCCTCCCATCTCAGCAGTCACTCCAGTAGCTAGGACCACAGGCACTCACCACCACGCCCCACTAATTTTTTTTTTTTTTTTTTAGAAACAGTTTCTCACAATGTTGCCCAAGCTGGTCTCCAACTCTCCAACTCCTGGGCTCAAGCAATCCTCCCACCTCAGCCTCTGGAAGCACTGGGATTACAGGCATGACCCACCACACCTACAGTTTTAATCTACTTTTAGTGTCTCTCTACTTAAAAAAATCTAACCTAGCACCCAGGTTTTGATTAATAATAACCAAGCCACCATCTTCAGCATTACCCGCTCCCCGGGAGAGGAAGGAGAATACTAGTTGGTGTATTCTCAGAAGACAATTTGCAGGCTCAATCCAGCCAGGAGAAAGCTGCGCAAAAAGATTCTGTTACCAACACAGCAGATGGGTTCAGTCAAGCAAGGGGATTTTATTACTTGCAACAAGTAAGGAGAAAGAACACTGGGATAGCTCCCAAAGTAGTGTCTCTCGGGAGTTGGGGGCTGGGTCAAGGGTTTATAAACATAGGATAACGAAGCTGATCTGATTGGATCTTGCAATGAGGTGACCCCAGAAGGCATGATCTGACTGGATGCTGCCATGGGGTGACCCCAGGGCTCAAGCTGATTAGATCTGATTGAGATCAGGTCAGAGCACTTAGGTTCCCCTGCCGTTGCTGGCTTAGTTCATCTGGGCATGCTGAGTTTCCATGACCTTCAACCTGGGGGTCCGGGGAAACTGAAAAACAACTCACCACTTTGTTACATGAAGGTTGAACTCCATTGGTCTGATGCTGTTACAATTATACAATGTTTAACACTAACACAGGGACACATCTCTGTAAAGGTGACAGACAACTCAGGGTCACAAATGTTCTGTTTTCTTACTCACCACAATAGAGGGCATGGCCAAGATTCCATGGCTGGTCATTTCAAGCTCACAGACCAGAGATGGTTCTTATCATGCAGTGAGTATGTTAGCTGTGTACTCCATTTTTCCTCACTATTGGTTCATTTTCCTTACATGGGGCCCTCCTTTTCCTGGTGTTGCAAGCATCACAGCTGAAACCTGCCTTTGCCATAGAGACAGCCAGTACATTCATGCAATAATTTAATAAATATTTATTGAGAACCAACTATGTGCCAAGAACCGTTCCCTGCACTAGACATAGCAGTAAACAAGGGTGACAGATTGCCTACTCTCATGCAACTTACAGTTGGTGGCATCAGACAAGGAACATTTAAAAAAAGAATGTGTAATAAACACTAAGAAAAATGAATGTGTAAAATCAGATAGCAGTTGCAGTTACAAAGAAAATAAGGCAGTGGTATAGATGGAAAGTGATGGGGAGAAAGAACCTGGTTAGAAATGGTCAGGCAAGATCTCTCTAAGAAAGGAAACGAGCTGACTGCATGATGAGCCAGCCACGTGAAGACCTTGAGAACAGCTTTCAAAGCGGGTGACCGACCAGGTCTGCAGAGGCTGAGCAGGACATAAGCTTGGTTTGCGCGAAGAAGGAAGGCTGGAGGGAGTAGAAATGGGGACAGGAGCTGAACGCTGGAAGAAGGGGCTCAAAGCCAGCTCGTATAGACCTGGACCGGGCACTAGCAATACGGGCAGAACAAAGGCCTCTCTTGCGCGCCCAACACAGGCCAACATGGTCATCTCCAATCGCGAATTCTGCAATAAAATGCGCCCGTGGCGAGTTACAACCAGGATGCTTTCCACACTGCACGCACCCCCCACCCCCGAGCCCGTCCTTGAAGGCGTTGGCTGATTTTGTGTCAGTCTTTGCTGCCATCTGCCGGCAGTACTCGGTATACCCGCGCCTTGGCGGTCGCACACGTTGGCTAAACGCGGGTACACCAGACACAAGGGATCGGACCCCACTGTTCAGGGCCTTGCCAAAGCCCTCCCAATGTCTGTTGGTGTCCCAGGCACAATAGATTCATGTCAAGACTCACAGTTCACAAGATACACAGACAAGGGTCTTAGGGAACAGGGAGTTCCATAGAACTTCCATTTACCCAATTAGCCAGACTCACTGAGCCCCAGCATAGGGTTTTCATCCAACTCTTAATAAAGTTAAAAAATAATGTGTGGCATAGAGTGGAATAATAGACATTGGAGGCTACAAAGTATGAGAGGGTGAGAGAGCGTGGGGGCTGAAAAATTACCTATTGGGTGCAACATTCTCTATTCGAGTGATGGGCACTAGAAGCCCACTCCACCACTATGCAATATATGCACTTGAACCCCATAAATCTATAAAAATAAAAAATAGATTAAAAATAGTGATAATGTCTGGTCATCTAAATAGCACCTCTACAGCTTATTAAGTGCTCTGGAGATGTCCCAGTTGCCTCACCTCTGGGTTCCCATAAACCTCTTCTTTCTCACTCCTGCTGCCCTCCAATACTCCAATAAAGAATGGTAGATGGGCCGGGCGTGGTGGCTCACACCTGTAATCCCAGCACTTTGGGAGGCTGATGCGGGTGGATCACCTGAAGTCAGGAGTTCAGGACCAACCTGGCCAACATGGTAAAAACCTGTCTCTACTAAAAATACAAAAATTAGCCAGGCGTGGTGGCAGGTGCCTGTAATCCCAGCTACTCGGGAGGCTGAGGCAGGAGAATCATTTGAACCTGAGAGACGGAGGTTGCAGTGAGCCAAGATTGCGCCCTTGCACTCCAGCCTGGGCAACAAGAGGAAAACTCCTTCTCAAAAAAAAAAAGAAAGAAAGAAAGAATGGTAGATGAACAAAGGACAGACACTAGAGCACTGCTAATCCCTGCCCCTCAACACATACACACTCCTATGGCCCCAAGCATGCTGATTTAGAATCCCAGCAATCCTAATTTGCCTAAGCCAAAATATTTGCCTGAATTTCATGAGTACAAGGGGCAACTCATAACTAATAATAATTATGAACTTTTACAAGAGGTAGAGGTCATTGTACCTCTGCCCAGCAAACAATAGAGTGTAGACAGTGACAGTAATCAAGGGGCAGAGTAACTTAAGACTGACACACATGGGCGGGCACAGTGGCTTACGCCTGTAATCCCAGCATTTTGGGAGGCAGATGGTGGGGGGATCACCTGAGGCAGGAGTTCAAGACCAGCCTGGCCAACATGGTGAAACCCCGTCTCTACTAAAAATACAAAAATTAGCTGGGCATGGTGGAGGGCACTAGTAATCCCAGCTACTCGGGAGGATAAGGCAGGGAGAATCACTTGAACCTGAGAGGTAGAGGTTGCAGTGAGCCAAGATAGCACCATTGCACTCCAGCCTGGGTGACAAAGCTAGACTCTGTCTAAAAAAAAAAAAAAAAAAAAAAAAACTGACACATATGAGAAGTATCCTTAAATACAATGTTGGACCCTCTCCATGAAGTGGTGTCACCCTGGTCTACACTCCTGCTAACCTATGGGCAACTTCTTGTGCCCTTTGCCCCATTCCTTTGCACCTAATGATGGTGGGGAAAGGGGGGATTCTGCTATAATGGCCAAGATGGTGAAATGTCGTTGTATGGCCCTTTTTTTTTTTTTTTTTTTTGAGATGGAGTTTCTCTCTTGTCTCCCAGGCTGGAGTGCAGTGGCACAATCTCGGCTTGCTGCAACCTCTGCCTCGCAGGTTCAAATGAGTCTCCTGCCTCAGTTTCCCAAGAAGCTGGGATTACAAGCACATGCCACCACACCAGGGTAATTTTTGTGTTTGTAGTATGTATGGAGTTTTACCATGTTGGCAGGGCTGGTCTCGAACTCCTGACCTTAAGTGATCTGCCCACCTCAGCCTCCCAAAGTGCTGGGATTGCAGGCATGAGCCACTGCATCTGAACGCATGTCCTTTTTGCCATACTTGCCTTTGTTGGTGCTCATTTGGTTCCTGGACTAGGTATCCACAGGGGTCTCTTGGGTGGAAATTAAGACACTCCTAACCAAACCCCAAGTCCACTGGTTCATCTTTTGCCCTCACTGACATCAGGTTTTGACCAGGCACAGTGGCTCACACCTATAATCCCAGCACTTTGGGAGGTCGAGGCAGAAGGATCACTTGAACCCAGGAGTTTGAGACCAGCCTGGATAACATAGTGGGATGCTATCTCTGCAAAAAATTGTTTTAAAAAATTAGCTGGGTATGGTGGCACATGCCTGTAGTGACAGCTACTTTGGAGGCTGAGGTGGAAGGATCACTTGAGCCCAGGATATCAAGGCTGCAGCGAACTATGATTGCACCACCACACTCTACCCTGGGCAAAAGAGCCAGACCCTGTCACAAAAAAAAAAAAAAAAAAAAAAAAAAAAAAGAGAGAGAGAGAGAGAGAGACATCAGGGGTGGCCCCTTCTAGAACCAATTCTACCAGCAGGATGAGCTCCTCTCACCCACACTAGATGACCTAACAAGCTTGAGTGCAATGCCTGAGATACCCCCCATAGAAGAGCTCCTTAGAGCAAGGTACAGTGGCTCACACCTGTAATCCCAGCATTCTGGGAGGCCAAAGCAGGAGGATCACTTGAGCCCAAGAGTTTAAGACCAGCTTGGGCAATATGGTGAAACTCTGTCTCTACGAAGAATACAAAAATTAGGCAGCCATGGTGGCATGTACCTGTAGTCCCAGATACTCAAGCTGAGATGAGAGGATCACTTGAACCTGGGAGTTCAAGGCTACAGTGAGCCGTGTTCACACCACTGCACTCCAGCCTGGGTGACAGAGCAAGACCCTGCCTCAAAAAAAAAAAAAAAAAAAAAAAAAAAAAAAAAAAAAAAGGCCGCGCCCGGTGGTGAAAACCGGTAAACCCCGCACTGGGGGGGGGCCAGGTGGGCGGTGCAGGCGGGCCG
>CAUYLG010047156.1:0-28316 GCA_963573385.1 Cacajao melanocephalus | reverse complement strand
AAAAGAAACAATCATTAGAGTGAACCGGCAACCAACAGAATGGGAAAAAATTTTTGCAATCTACCCATCTGACAAAGGGCTAATATCCAGAATCTACAAAGAACTAAAACAGATTTACAAGAAAAAAACAAACAAACCCATCAAAAGTGGGTGAAGGATATGAACAGACACTTTTCAAAAGAAGACATAAATGAGGCCAACAAACATATGAAAAAACGCTCATCATCACTGATTATTAGAGAAATGCAAATCAAAACTACATTGAGATACCACCTCATGCCAGTAAGAATGGCAATCATTAAAAAATCTGGAGACAACAGATGCTGGAGAGGATGTGGAGAAATAGGAACACTTTTATACTGTTGGTGGGAGTGTAAACTAGTTCAATCATTGTGGAAGACAGTGTGGCGCTTCAAGGACCTAGAAATAGAAATTCCATTTGACCCAGCAATCCCATTACTAGGTATATACCCAAAGGATTATAAATCATTCTATTGTAAAGACACATGCACACGTATGTTCACAGTGGCACTGTTTACAATAGCAAAGACCTGGAACCAACCCAAATGCCCATCAACGATAGACTGCATAAAGAAAAGGTGGCACATATACACCATGGAATACTATGCAGCCACAAAAAAATGATGAGTTCATGTCCTTTGTAGGGACATGGATGAATCTGGAAACCATCATTCTCAGCAAACTGACACAAGAACAGAAAATCAAACACCACATGTTCTCACTCATAGGCGGTGTTGAACAATGAGAACACAGGGGCACAGGGAGGGAAGCATCACACACTAGGGTCTGTTGGGGGAGCCAAGAGAGGGACAGCGGCGGGTGGGGAGGTCGGGGATGGATAACATGGGGAGAAATGCCAGATGTAGATGATGGGGGGATGGAGGCAGCAAACCACACTGCCATGTGTGTACCTATGCAATAATCCTGCGTGATCTGCACATGTACCCCAGAACCTAAAGTACAATAAGGGAAAAAACAAAAGGTTAAGAGAGTTTTTAAGGCCAGCTGCCTTGTGATGGAAAACTTGCTGAAAATTGAATTGCCTTATTCCTATTGGCCAGATACTATAAACAAGCTGAGCCATGGGCCTTAGATAAACCATGATATGGAAGCTGACAAAAGAAATGTCAAATTGGGCCAGGGAAATGAGAAGGATTTATGTGGGGATGACCAGAGAGAGCAGGTTCTGGGCAATAGTGGCAGCATGGGTTGGACAAACAAAGCCAATTTGCCTGAATCTAAGGAAGGAGAGAAGCTTTGTTAGTGTCCAAATGAAACAAAACAGCAATGAAAATCCCCTTATTTCCATCCTGGTACTTAAAATCCCAAGACCAGTTAAATGAGGTCTCCTGAAAGTGGCAGTGAAACAAAGACAGCAACCAGGAAATTGCTTCAGGAAGCAAAGAAGACAGGGCGGATTAATCCAAAGTGAACAGTGATAAACATCCTGTAGCGTCAGATCTATTTTTAACCAAGAAGGGGCTTACCAAGGGGGATCTCTAATGCCCTATGTCTTAGGAGGGACTCTAACCTCCCCTAAGCTGGGCCTTTAACCCAAGTTTGGACAACCATCCTTGCTCTTTACCGAGAGGAATCTTTAAGCCCCTATGTTTTAGGGGGAGCTCCAACCCTTCCAGATTGGGTCTGTAAACCAACTTCATTCTTTACCTGAGATAAAATGTACCCCCACCACTTACCCAAAGTTGGCCAATTGGTGCTGCAATTTATTTCCTTTGGGTCAGGGGTCTCTTCAGTAGTCCCTTTGTGGCTCACCAGGAGGATGTTACCAGAAAGGGGTCCCCATCCAGACCCCAAGAGAGGGTTCTTGGAGCTCATGCAGGAAAGAAATCAGATCAAGTCCATAGAGGAAAGTGAATACAAGTTTGTTTTTTTTTAAAAAAAGTAAAGGAATGAAAGAATAGTCACTCCATAGACAGAGCAGGGTGATCCCGAAAGTAAGCACAGGAACACATACACCTAAGGTACAATGCTTTTCTGTATATGACAAAAATCATAGGAGATACCACAAGGATTTGGGATAAAAGATTGCTGATCTTTGTATAACTACTATCTTTCACAAGAGTCTACATTATTATCTTTAAAGCAAAACTTGTTCTTAAACTAGGAATGCTTTTGTTTTCAAGATATCAGGGCATTGCCTGGATCTGTTTCTGTTCTTTTAACTGTAAATACCTTGTGACTAAGATACCTGGCCTCCTGGGAATGTGGCCCAGCAAGTCTTAAACTTTTTTTTCCCACCTCCATTCAAGATGGAGTTGCTTTGGTTCGAATGCCTCTGACAAGCTGAGTGATTAAGGCAGAAAGGGCATTACTGAAGGATATTGTGTTACTCATGGAGGTTCTAGGAGGGTCAAAATCAACTTAAATGCCACCCATCCAAGATAAACATTCAAAATTCCCTCATATAACTGGTTCTGAGAAGGCACAACTGTTGCTTTTTACCAGGCACAGACTCAACTGCTTGTCACACTGACAACACTGATGCTGGACACTGGCCCCCGCTGGCTGCTGGAACCATAACCGTGAACCCTGGACACTGGATTTAGCCACCACAGACACCATTAAACTCACCAAGACAGCTTCCTGGTGGCCCTGGCTCTTTGGATTCCTACCTTCTAGGTTACGATCTACCTCGAGTGGACTGATAAATCATCATGTATTTTGAGTCACATGCCTATAGTCTAGCTATGAGGAAGGCTATAATGGTATACAACTTCTACAGAGTGAAGAGGACTCTGTTCTCTGCCAAAAACGAGAATGTTTCAAAGATAAAAGGGGAAGAGTTGAGTAGTCAGCCAAAAATAATGACAAACGTTCACTTCCCCAAAATATTTTTTATCCTCCCCAACTTCCTTACTTCATATTCAATTAGACTTTGCTCTCTCATCCTCCTACAACACATACATTCCACCTCCTCTGTCTAGTACAAATTTTAAGGCAAAATGAAAAGTTTCAGAAACTAATCCACAAATAGCTGAGGCTCTCCAGCAAACATTAAAATAAGCCAAGCTCACACAAACCTGTGGAGCTACCACTGCTGGTGATGGCTCAGGTTTGAAAGTTCCAATCAAAACCTCCTGTGTTTTTTTTTGTTTTGTTTTTGTATGCCCATTTCACCACCCCTGCCCCAAGTAGCCCTTCTAGGCATTACTATACATGTTTACCTTTTTAAAGAGAATTTTATTAGTTTTCTCACACTTAAATAAAAAGTGTGCCTCCCCTCAACACACACACGCAGCTGGATAGATCAGTGTTGTGAAATTAGACAACACTTTCTTCAAGAAATTCTTGGGATTCCTTGGGCATGTTTGTGGAGCTTCTTAACTGCCTGGAAATATTAAAGGACTCTAAAGTAGCTACCCAATAACAGCCCTGGTATGCCTAATGGCCAAGAACAAAACAAACATGTAAGTGAGCTTGGTGATAGAATAGGCCTGGGATTTGGAGGAGCAAAGGTTCCAGGGAAGTGTGACATGGACCCTGACATCACCCAACCAAACTCTTCTTAGCTGAGCTGTCCACTCTGGGAAGGCATGAGCTATAGGGCAAAGGAGAGACTGTGTTGCTGAAGTTCAACAGCTGTGCTCTGCAAAACACTCCAGAAAGAGCTGATTAGAAGAGAAAGGCATTCCCCATGGACCCAGACAGAGGGAGAAGCATCCTAAAGCCATCAGGCCAGCTGGAAGAATACACAGCATCCCTGGCTGACCAATGGCCATGGAAGTCAGAGCTGCTGGCAGACGCTCTGCTGACTACTGTGAGAAACTGCTGGCCCTCCACAAATCCCAACCTAACATGACCCCAGGAAACCAAGGGAACATTTGAGATGCACAAACATCTGTGAGAGAGGCCCCCAAAATATTTCAGAAGAGAAACTCCTGGAAGCAAGGGGATCTCTGCCTCTCAAGGATGGTTGGGCTCTGAGCATTGATATTTGGGGTATTACTGTAAATCTGATTTGACTTCATAGTCAAAGATGGGTAAGATCTGGGTCTTTCAGTTATAAGTGTTGAGGTTTTTTGTTTACATTTTGATACACTCTTTCAGCACCAAGCAGATCAGGAATGCCACCTTATTCATGCACCCCAGTTTATAATTCCTTTGTAGGAGGTATGCTATTGTGAAATACATATTTGGTCTTCATCCTATTTCCTGACATTCATCTCCTAAAACCCTTGGAAATCTCTGGTGTGATGAGTATCTTCTGTATGCTAATGAGATGCCTGGTGGCTGGGGGCACCTAGAGAGCTTCAGGGGCTGGTTACCCAGAAGACCATGGCCTAATTAAAAAGTTGGGTCCCCCTAATATCTGGGAATAGGAGGGAGCACTGAAGGTTGAATTGGTGACCAATGGCCAATGATCTAATCAATCATGGCTACTTAATGAAGCCTGCATAAAAACCCAAAAGGACTGGTTTCAGAAATCTTCAGGATAGCTGAATACATGAAGATTTTTGGAGAGTGGCACACTCAGAGAGGGCCTGGGAGCAATGTTCAGTGCCTCTTCTTCTAAACCTTGCCCTGTGCATCTCTTCCACTAGCTGTTTGAATCCCTTGTAATACCCTTTATAGTAAATGGGTAACATAAGTAAAATATTTCTCTGAGTTCTGTGAGCCACTCTAGCAACTCAAGGAATCCCCATTGACAGCCAGTTGATTAAAAGCAGAGGTCATGCTGGTATCTCAAGGGTGGGGGCAGTCTTGTGGGACTGAGCCCTAAACCTGTGAGATCTGATGCTATCTCCAGGTAGATAATCAGAATGTAGTTAAACTGTAGGACACTCACCTGGTGTCCACTGGAGAATCCACTACAGAATTACTTTGTTGTATGTGGAGAGAAATCCCCACACGTTTTGATAAACAGAGGTGTTGTGTTGTATTGAATGTGAGAGTGGAGAGTAGGAAAAACTGTTTCTTTTCCTATCCTTTGGGGAGGGAACTTTATAACAAACTCCAAAAACAAGCTTCGGATGGAGCCTCCAGTTCACCCTCTGTTTGCATATTTGGCATAGCTACGCTATTTGAAAGCAGTCCTGTAGGTTGAGAGTTCACAACCCATACTGCTTTGGAGAAACTGAGGTCACTCAAGTCAGATAAGGGACAACGTCAAGGCAAAACAATTAATACACTTCCTGGGAGACCCCACCCCACTTCAGTCCTCCTATGTATGGCTGATTTGGATAGAAGACCCTCCAGAAGAAGGTTCCCTAGCCCTTTTATCTTGTACCAGTGCTATTTGGGCTCATGAACCACCCCTTTGCTATAAACTTCTTGAGAGCATGATTCATATTTGCTCCATGTTTTATCTCTGTAACTCCTAGGATACTGTAAATATAATAGTCCTCCCTTCTCTGCAGTTTTGCTTTCCATGGCTTTCGTATTACCTACGATCTGAAAATATTAAGTGGAAAATTCCAGAAATAGACAATTCATAAGTTTTAAATCACATACTGTTCTGAGTAGAGGGATGGAATCTAGCCCTGTCTTCCTCCATCTCACCCAGGACATGAGTCCTCCCTTTGTCCGGTGTAGCTACACTGTATATACTACCTGACCATTAGTCCACTTAGTAGCTGTCTGAGTGATAAGATTAACTATCTCAGTATCACAGTGCTTGAGTTTAGGTTATTCTTATTTTACTAATAATAGCCCCAAAGTGCAAGAGTAGTGATGCTGTCATATTGTTATAATTGCCCTATTTTATTATTGTTGTTGTTAATCTCTTACTAGGCCTAATTTATAAATTTAACTTTATCACAGGCATGCATGTACAGGAAAATAAACATTGTATATATAAAAGTCAGTTCTATCCACAGCTTCAGGAATCCGTTGGGAGCTTTGGGACTTAACCCTGTTGAATAAGGGGGAGACTATTATATCTGAATAAATGAATGAATGATAAATAATGACAGATATTTGGAGCAGTAAGCTCATACCACCAGAAGTTTCAGTGACAGATGAATGGCACCTACTCTACTTCAGGGAAAGTCTTACTTTTCTAGCTGAAGTTCTTGGCTCATGCTGACAGATTACTTAAATGATGAAGTAATACAACACACTCTTCCCCTGGTCAGTTTAGCACTCATCCATGTCAGCTTTCACATTTAAAACACACACACACACACACCCCCTACACACACACACATATAAAAATAACTAATCTAAAGAATGCAATAATAAGGTTGGCCAGGGTCCATGAATCCCTAGAAATGTTCTCATAAAGTTGTTGTAGAAACCCAATGTTGTTTGTCTTTAAGTGGTCTCCTGGGTAAACACACAGTTCCCTCCTAGATGTGATTTGGAGCACGAATGGAGTGTTAGCTTCGGTTCAGAGATGGGCATTAAGAAACAGCTTGTTTCAGCTGACTGATTGCTGGGTTCCCAGTACACTGAAATCTTGCTTCTGAATACCATCTACTCCAACAAACTGCTTCAACTAAGGTCACTCACAACTTTCTTATAGGTAAAATCAGTGGCCCCCTTATAGTCCATACTTCATGTAACTTCTCTGCAGCTGTTGGCGCCTCCTATGTACCTTCTCTTTCAAAATCCCTTCTGTATCTTCCAGATGCCATGTTCTCTTGTGTTATTACTCCTTAGTCTCCTTGTAGTTGCCTCTTGCCCTGCCCATCTGTAAACTGTTAGTGTCCCCTAGCAGTTATTCTTGGCCCTCTTCCAGTTTCTTCTACTCCCTAGACAATACAATGACTTCAAATCTCTATTTCCTACCCTACTGATCAACCCTTCTCAGTTGCTTCTGCAAGGACGTTAAGCTGTAGTGTCCTTAGGTATGTCTTGTATATCATGAATAGACTTCTCTCCCACGTATCTAGAATGTGAGTAGTTATCAATCATTCTGGGAAATAATTAAGAAAAATAGTCATGCAAATAATTTTCTGTAGGGCTTAATTATTTCCAAGAACCCTTCTTCAGGCTGGTTGGCACTGGACCCATAAAGCCAATTACCTAGTAGACATCTCCACTTGGTTGTTTCACAGATATCTCAAAACCCACACTTCAGTAATACATCTTAGTATAGCCCTCATCATTCTTCTCCCCTGTGTTTCCTATCTTGATAAAGACCATCCTTATATTACTACTTCCTGATTTTTTCATTATTAGATGTAATCTATTTATTTTCTATGGTAGAAGACAGGATAGGATATTCTCTCTCACATACATCCCTATTCCCAGAATACACTTTCCATCCCCCCACCCTACTTGTAATTTAGAATTTTGGCAGCATAAATATTACATGTTTACATTATGATGACTGTGTAAACATATTTTGTAACTGAGCCATGTAATGTACTATAATGACATTTCCTTTCTTGCACAACTTTTTGGTTTCCTTGGAGTTGGTTGTCTTGTTTATTTGCATAGATTTTTGTGAACATATCTTTAGTTTTTTCTGTGTACTTACCAGTAATTCAGCTGATTGGAAGTTCTATGCCTAGGGTAGACTCATAGTCTTCATTGATATTTCCACCAATTATATAACTCCTTTTGGTATATTAGGTATCCTATCAATTTTCTATCAATTTCTGTTTCTTGAAGAAACCATCCTGAAGCCTTCTAACCAGCTTCCAGCTCTCCAACTGTATTACAAGACTGTTCATCTTGTTAACACTGCTCACCATCATCATACGAATGCCACTCATCTCTCTCTGTTGCTGGATCCTTTGTTTCCTGGATTGCACTGTTTTCTCTTAAATGGTATTACTCCCTCATTTTGGTGGATCACATCCTCCATTAGCTTCCTAATAAAAGATGTATGTTAGCAGATTTTTAAAATGCTTCATATCTGAAAATGTCTTTATATTACCCTAAGTAGGAATTTGGCTGGTATAGTTTTAAGTTGTATAACTTTCCCTCCATATTTTGGAGGCATCATTCCATTGCCTTCCAGTGTTCAGTGTTGAAAAGGAGAAGTCTGATGTCATTCTGAATCTTGATCGTTTGTATAACATCTTTTCCCCCAACTCAAAAATTGTAGATTTTCATTTTTGTTTGTATTCTTCTGAAGTTGCACAGTGATGATCCTCTGTGTGGTTTTATTTTCATTCATTGTATGGAACTCTGGTATTCATGTTTTTTGGTTCTAAGAAATTTTCTGATTTAATTATTGATACTTTCCTCCTCTTCAATTTATCTTTTCACTCTGTCTAGAACTTTTTATTTGGATGGTGGACAGTTTTTAAAATATTTTCTCTCCTATTTCCTTTTGTTTTCACATTCTTCTTTCTGGGAGAGTTCATTAACATTATGTTCCAAAGCTTCTACTGAAATTTTTTATTTCTACTTTTACTTCTTTAATTTCCAAGAGCTCTCTTTTTATCCTCTGGGTGTTATTTTTACAGCATCATATTACTGTTTTTGTAATGCAGTACGCTTTTTTGCATCTCCATGGATATTAATAATAGTATATTATTTAAGTTTTTTTTCTTATTTTGTTCTCTATTTTATTCTCTATCTTTCCTAAGCTGCTTATTTCTGTTTGTTTTTACCTCTATCTTTTTTATTTGTAGCTTTTCTCAGACAATCCTTGGTGTTCGAAGAAGCTGATTGGGAGCTCTCAGTCTATGGATGAACTGGTAATCTTCATGGTTGGTATCTCACTGGGCTCCCTGGGGAAGCCCGGATGTTAGTAACTTTATTTTTCTTGGCTTGGTCGTATTTCCAAAGAAGGCTCTTTTAATCTCCTTCCCAAGTATAAAGATATGACTAGTGAAATTCTAAGAGCCTGGGAGCAGATGAAGACTTAGGGTTTCTCAATTTCAATATGTAAACTTTTGCTAACTCACCGTCTTTTCCATATGATATTCCCATACCCAACTCTACATGGCATCGAATTTATTCCCTTAAGAGAATAATCCTCCAGTCTTCTGTCAGAGTGGAAGTGGGAAGTCACCTTCTTATACAAAGGAAAAATTATTTGGGAGTCCAAATCTGTCTTTATAAGAATTTGAGGCCAGGTGTGGTGGCTCATGTCTGTATTCCCTCCCTTTGGGAGGATGAGGCAAGAGAATAACTTGAGCCCAGAAGTTCCAGACCTGCCTGGGAAACACAGTGAATCCCCATATGTACAAAAAAATTAAAAATTAGAAGACTGTGGTAGCACATGTCTGTGGCCCCAGCTACTTAGGAGGCTAGATGGGAGGATCACTTGAGGTGAAAAGGTCAAGACTGCAGTGAGTCATGATTGTGCCACTGTACTCCAGTCTGGGTAACAGAGTGACAGAGCGAGACTCAGTCTCTCAAAAACAAACAAACAAAAAACAGAATTTGAAATAATTCTCCTGGTTTTACATATTCCTTTATGTCTAGTTCCAGTATGTCTATTATCTCTGATTCTTGAGATTTTTGTAGGGCAATCCCTGGTTCAAATCAGCTTCCTACTTAGTTTTTTCACTGCTTACTTAAGATTCAAATTCCACTTTCTCCAGGATGCTTAATCAGTTGACAGTCTTCCACGTATGGCCTAGCTTCTAAAAATTTTGTTATTATTATTGTCTTTTCTCCTGTTCTGTTAGTTTCTATATTTATATTTTTTTTTTACAAATCCTATTAACATCATGGTGCGATGGCTCACACCTGTAATCCCAACACTTTGGGAGGCTAAGGCATGCAGATCATGAGGTCAGGAGTTTGAGACCAACCTGGCCAACATGGTGAAATCCGGTCTCTACTAAAAATACAAAAATTAGCCGGGCGTGGTGGCACGTGCCTATAATCTCAGCTACTCGGAAGGCTGAGGCAGAAGAACTGCTTGAACCCAGGAGGCAGAAGTTGCAGTGAGCTGAGATGTCCCCACTGCACTCCACTCTGGGTGACAGAGCAAGACTCCATCTTGAGAAAAAAAAATCCTATTATCATCCCTTTAAGAGAGTTTTGTCAGGGATGAGAGAAAATGCATGTGTTCAAATTTTATTCAATCTCTTGATGCCCTTCCAAAGACATTCTACTTGCACTTTTCAAAATGTGCTAGATTCTCCTTTGCACTTGTACTCTCCCTCTCTCTCTCTCTATCACACACACAAACACACAGACACACACACACACACACACACACACACACACACACACACACATTTTCCCTTCTTACTCCCTACCCTAACCCCATCTATTCCTGAGGAACTCCTGCTCATCTCTCACCAAAAGCTCTCATCTCCACTGGGACACTTCCAAGCTCCCCTCCTATGATCCACAGCTCCTTGGATATCTCCTTATCACAGCACATATTTTCCTGGATAATAACTGCTTGTTTACTTTTTTTTGTCTTACCCACTGGACTGTAAAGGCACACTTACTGCTCTCTCACAAGGTCTTCCTCCTCCAGGGATGCTGCTGGCAAAAGTCTTTTCACTAAGGGAACTAGAGACTGTATAAGATGCTCCTATAAGGCAATGTTCCAGACCAAAAGAAGGCTTCAGTCCAAACCATTAAATAACTATTATTATTATTTATATTATTACTGTAAAAATATCTTTCCTAAATTGGTCCTCAAAGTTAGACCAGACATTAACTGCCCTGAAATTATGCTTAGTGCTTTGTTTAGTCAGAGCACTTTAACATTCAATAATTAATGATGGTAATTTACCATGATTAATTAGCTAATTAAATTTGAAACTAAACCCCCAGAGGAGAAATGCCAATTTGGAACTACCACTCCAGGCAGATGTCTGTAGGCCCAGCTCCTTATTTCTTGACCTTCCATGTAAAAAACAGTGAGCTCTGGGATGAAACTGGGCCAAGAAATGATCCCATGGGATCTTCTTCCTCATTATACAGTCCAAACCCAGTACCAATCATGTCCAGAGCTTTCACAACAAACAGCCATGAGAGTGTCTTCACAGGTGTCATACACATCCAACATTATTATTTTCAGTCCAAAACAAGAGGCTATTTCTAATACAAACAACACAAAATGTGGAGCTCCTCTGGCCCCTACTATTGTAACAAAAAGAGTAATAAAATGGATATAGCTGTAAACAAATCAAGTCCTGCAGTGCTTAGAGGCTGCTTAAGAAGTAGTTGCAATGGACTGAATGCTTGTGTCTTCCCAAAATTCATATGTTGAAATCCTAACTCTCAATGTGATGGTATGGAGAGACAGTGCCTTTGGAAGGGAAATAGGTAAAACTTTCACAAATGGAATTACTGTCCTTATAAAAAGGACCCTGCACCCCAAAGAGCTCTCTCGCTCTCTTTCCATCCTATGAGGATACAACAAGAAGACAGTCTACAACCTAGAAAAGGGCCCTTGCCAGAACCCAATCATGCAAACATTCAGATCTTAAGCTTCTCAGCTTCCAAAACTGTGAAAAACAAATTTCTGTTGTGTATATGCCACACAGTCTGTGCTACTTTGTTATAGCAGCCCAAAAAGACTGACAGTGGTCTTGTCCAGGGGAGCAGGGAGGACAGAATGAAATGGAAGAAAGCCCTTTAAAAATCTCTACTTGGGGAACTGCTGCTTTCAGTAATACAGTACAGTTGGGCTCCTAGATATATTTCTTTTCCATGCATCAAAGACATGACCTTTCACCTGAAATTTCTGAGCTCTCCACTTCTCAAAGCAAAGGAAAATGGAGAGAAAAGTTACCTGGTGTGTGTTGCAGCCCTACATATGTAGTGAAATTCTGGAAATCCTCCCATGGAACATTAGCCCCAAAAGAAATCTGATGAGCCCCCTTTCGCTTGTCAGGAGATGTTGCTTTCATATTTCACTGAACTCCCCTCATCCAAAACTATAGCCAGCCTGACTTTTTTTCATGTGCCCTTAGGAGAAAGGGAAGGTACAAATGTTCCAGGATGCAGTGATTTTCCTGGAAACAGAGAAAGACTTGAAAGCATTCTCACTGAAGATTGCTTAAGATAAAGTCTGGTTATGGTGCTGTTATTCTTATATACATGTAATAATAATAAATAGTAGTATTAATTTTCATGTGTTTTTATATTTTATGTTAGAAATTCTACCTTGTAAAGTATTTTTTTAAGGAGTTAGGGTCTTGGAAAGAAAATAACTTATTCAAGGTTACAGAGCTAGTTGGTGATACAGTTGAGATTTCAACTCTGGTTCTTTGATGCCAGTATGGCAGAGTGAACCTCAGTTGCTCTATACCTGTTGGGATGCTCTTGGCTGCTAATAAAAGAAACCCCAGATAAAATCTCAGGGAAGAACTGTCCTGCATTTGGCTGATTCCGTGCCTCAGTGACATCATCAATAACCCAGGTCCTTTCTCTTTTTCTTTTCTACTACTCATATTGTATTAAATATCTTCTCTGGTTCCAAACTCCAGGCATCACCTGCAGTAGGCAAAGTCCAGAGGAAGAAAAGGGAATATATCTGTAATGTGTACCTTTTTGAAATCAGAACCAACTTCCTTTTGTGTCTCATTGGCTACAATTTCACCATATGCTCTCAGTTCAACAGTCATTTGGCAAGTGATATTATATTAACTAGCTTAGAGCAATTAAAATTCAGTGCCCTCAAAACAAGGATGCCTTCTCTCACCACTCCTATTCAATATATTATTGGAAGTTCTGGACAGGGCAATCGGGCAAGAAAAAGAAATAAAGGAAATTCAATTATAAAAAAAGGAAGTCAAATTGTCTCTATTTGCGGATGACATGATTGTATATTTAGAAGATCCCATGATCTCAGCCCAAAATCTCCTTAAGCTGATAAGCAGCTTCAGCAAAGTCTCAGAATACAAAATCAATGCTTAAAAATCACAAGCATACCTATACACCAATAATAGACAAACAGAGAGCCAAATCATGAGTGAATTCCCATTCACAGTTGGTACAAAGAGAATAAAATACCTAGGAATACAACTAACAAGGGAAATGAAGGACCTCTTCAAGGAGAAGTACAAACCACTGCTCAAAGAAATAAGAGAGGACACGAACAGATGGAAAAACATTCCATACTCATGGTTAAGAAGAACCAGTGACTAAATTTTTTTTTAAATTTCAATATCCCAAAGTATACATACTGTTTAAAATCAGAAATCACATAAAGATCACAAACTGAAACTTACCCAGCATTGCAAACCTGCCTAATTCTTTTCCCAGAGGAGAACGGGAAACCTTCCTCTTTTATTAAATACAAGGTTATGTCTCCTATTAGCATTATCAGGCTGCAAAGGCAGTAGTTCTTGGGCCTTATTATATTATCTACCAATTTCTTTTTTTTTTTTTAGTAAAGTCTGAAAAATAAGACAAAAATTTCTGCTTCAGGTTTCCTTACAGTCAGTCTTAGCCCCAAACTTCCTCACAAGATACCACTTTTCCATCGATTTTAATGACTGTCTCAGTTCTGACAGCACAGTTGATGTATAATAAGACATTACAATAAAGCAGTTGTTTTGTATTTTTTCAACTAGTTTTAAAACCAACATGATATCCAAGTTATAAAATAGAAGTTAATTTCACAAATATAAATGTCTTTATATAGTTATATATTCTTCTATTAAATCAACATAAAGTTATTTAATAGAAGAATATATCAGATAAAGTTACCATTATTAACAATAATATATAAAACAAGAGATGATTGTTTATCTTTTGACCTAGCAAAGAATATATACACATTTTTATACATCCTATAATTATCAGGAAGGATGAATAAAACAGCTGCTGTGAGCCTGAAAATGGCAAGACTCTTAGTACTTAAATCTGAAAACTCTACAGAACTGCTAGTGCCTCAGCTTTGACATTAAAAAAAAATCAATTTAGGAGAATTTAGAAAATTTTATGCTTTGTACACGGTTTATAATTACATATTACATATAATTACATATTTACCTAATAAGTTTGTCAGATTCTCTAAGGAACAATCAGGTACTTCAGGTTACAGACAGGGAAAAAGTGTTAGAGAACAGAAAAAAGAATTAAAAAAAAATGTATTTTCTAAGCCATCAACTCTTCCTGACAAAAATAATACATTAAGCGAATAGTTTTGAATATGAAACTACCAGTTTTGGTGTCATGCTAGAATTCATTCCCTCTGCACCGTCCGCCCCCACCTCAGAGCATATGTCAAGATTTTTAAAAATACAACATATCAACATATATTCAAATATATATATGTACATGTATATATATATATTAGTTATAACATATACTTAGTTATATGATAAGGAAAGTAAAACCAATTAAGTATTAAGAGAAATGCTTGAATTTAAGATTTTGTTAATCATTCAAAAATAAAGCATTGTTCTTGGGAGACATGTCCCAGAATGTTTTGAACTATATATGGGTGTAGCATAAGGAACTAGTTGTAGCAGGACTGTGTCAAAGGAAGGGCTTTTTTTTTTAGCTTACCTTCTTTCATGCCACACCATTCTTGTGCTATTTTTCATTTGTCACTCTCTTTTCTCTTGTACAGTACATACTCAGAGCAAGTGTCTTAATTTCAAAGTGGGACATTCTTACTGCTGTGCCATATAAATCCTTTCCTCTTTATAGACACAGAACTATCCTGGAGGTCCAGCAGTGACAGAATAGGAGCTCTACATTTCTGTTCAACTTCCATGCTCTGTCTATCTCATAATATCCTTCTCTATATCATAGGCTTACTTCTTCAAAGACCTTTCAAAGTAACACAATATTAAATTGATAGAACATTCTATGTTAATTCAGAAAGGAAGACTAGATGTAGGTATTTCACTCTTGAATCCAGAAACATAATTAGCATGTTTACAGGACATTTTCTTTTTTCCTAGCAGTTAATATATGGGTGATACATCTTGGCAGAATCAACCAGGTTTCTGGGTTTCTCCTTAGGTATCCAGGTACATTTTTAAAAATTTTGTTCTATTAACATAACTTGGGATAAGCTTGATCTCAGACTATCGCAAATACACATTTATATTTATAACATAATTCAAATCCAATTTTAAATTGAAATATAAATAACTGACAAGTTGGCTACAGGACAAAATTTTCTTTGTTAATGACTTATTTTTCCTCTTATACTTTTTGTGATGCATATTTAAAACATACAGAGAAGAAAAGAGAATAGTTTAATGGGCACCTGTATCCAACATCAACAAGATTGAGCAACTGTTAATATTTTGCTACATTCAATCCGCCTATTCATGTTTTTACCGAAGTCTTTTAAAACAAATTACAATTATGAAACATATCAGACATAAACAAATCAGTTGGCATGTGTACAAAATAAATTGTTATCCTAATGTAAGCATTATGTCATTTTCAGACTTAACAAAATAAATAATTCCCTAATTATCCAAAACCTATTTCTAGTCACATTTACCCAGTTATTCACCAAATGCCTTTTGTGCTGATTTCTATGAAATTTGTATTCATCAAGAACCATGAATTACATTTGGTTATTTTGTCTCTTAAATAGCTTTAATCCAAAACACAACACTCATACAAACAAAGACATATAAACCACACACATACCCTTTATTTTCTCTATGGTACTGACTTCTTTAAGAGCTCCTAGAATGTCGCAACTTCTGGATTTGAGTGTTCTCACATTAATTATTCATTCTTCCTCTGAATTACTGTAACAAGGGCATTAGATCTAATAGATTAAATGGATTTAGGTTAAACAATTTTTGCAAAAGTACTTCACAGGTGGTGCTATGAAATTCTTGTTGGAAAAGGCCTGGATTAGGGTTGAGGGATAATAAGACTGAACATTGAGTAGGATGATGAACGTTAGCTCCATCCATTGTAAACAACAAGAAATTTATGAAGTGATGTTTTAGTATAACATAAATAGGCGTTATCTTGCCAATCTTTCAGCTAATTGTTTTATCATCAGTTATTGTCCGAATCAGTGATTACACTGGGAATTACAAAATGGTAATTTTCTAATTCTATTATTTTTTCTAAGTTTAATTGCCATTCTCTTGTTAAAATTATCTTTCTCTAACCAACTAGAATTAGACATTTCTTACTCTAGAACAATGTCAATACCTATGTACTTCTCTTTAAGTAGTTTTAGAAAGTATTTGGTGTTATAGTGTTATAGTTACTTAAAACTGTGGCACATAAAATTTTATTTACCTATTTGTTCTTTTGCTTTTGCTTTTTTGAATATCATTCTGGATTAATGGACTTTTGCATGTGAAATGTGTTTTCATTAATAACAGTCTTTAAAACAGACTCAACTTTACACTGGCTTCTTTGTCCTTTTGATACAGCTCAATTTTTTCCTTGTTTTATGGTAAAACAGAATGTTTCAGACTTACATTGTAACCCCCTACTTCAAATTTGGAATCAAACATTCCCCCAAGTAGTTCTAATACCGTTAAGATGCAAATGATAATTGGAGGCCATATTCTGGCAAGTAGAGGTACACATTGCTTCTAAAGTGGCATTGCTTCTAGATTTCTTTAGGAACTGTGACCAGAAAGGAAAAAAATATATACATATATATATATAAACATATATACATAAACATTTATATATTTGTATGTAATATTGATGCTTACACTAAAAATCATTCTCAACAATAATTTATTTGTTTTATATTAAATATAATTTCTTAGTACTTTTACATCTTTAGAAACAATCACTACTGACTTTTTAGGAGTTCATATTAAATAATCTCAGTGCCAGTTATTAAATCTAGGATACTAATTGTTGATTAAGCTTCTTTAAAACAAAAGCTTTAACTGTTAAGATTACTGACAAAGTCAGTTTTTGTATATTAGTTCCTTATGACACTTCTTAATGAAACTGTACAATTTGGTTTGCATTAATTCCCTCACTATTATTTTCCTACTCAGTTTGAAAGATGGATGATAAGGACAGAAGTTGTTCGTTGTTGCTGTGGTTTCATTTCATTTTTGTTATATATATATATATATATATATATATATATAGTACTTTAGGTTCTGGGGTACATGCGCAGGTCATGCAGGATTGTTGCATAGGTACATAAATGGCAATGTGGTTTGCTCCCTCCAACCCCCCATCACCTATATCTGGTATTTCTCCCCATGTTATCCCTGCCCAACCTCTCCACCACCCGCTGGCCCTCCCCTGCCCCACCCAACAGACCCCAGTATGTGATGCTCCCCTCCCTGTGTCCATGTGTTCTTGTTGTTCAACATCCGCCTATGAGTGAGAACATGTGGTGTTTGATTTTCTGTTCTTGTTTCAGTTTGCTGAGAATGATGGTTTCCAGATTCATCCATGTCCCTACAAAGAAAACGAACTCATTGTTTCTTGTGGCTGCATAGTATTAAACGGTGTATATGTGCCACATTTTCCTTGTCCAGTATATCATTGATGGGCATTTTGGGTGCCACAATGGACATACATGTGCATGTGTCTTTATAATAGAACAATTTATAATCCTTTGGGTATATATGCAGTAATGGGATTTCCGGGTCAAATGGAATTTCTATTGCTACGTCCTTGAGGAAGTGCCACACTGTCTTCCACAATGATTGATCTAGTTTATACTCCCAACAACAGTGTAAAAGTGTTCCTATTTCTCCACATTCTCTCTACCATCTGTTGTCTCCAGATTTTTTAATGATTGCTATTCTAACTGGCGTGAGATGGTATCTCAATGTGATTTTGATTTGCATTTCTCTAATAACCAGTGATGATGAGCATTTTTTCATATGTTTGTTGGCCTCATATATGTCTTCTTTTGAAAAGTGTCTGTTCATATCCTTCATCCACTTTTGAATAGGTTTGTTTGTTTGTTTTCTTGTAAATCTGTTTTAGTTCTTTGTAGATTCTGGATATTAGCCCTTTGTCAGATAGGTAGATTGCAAAATTTTTCCCCATTCTGTTGGTTGCCCATTTACTCTAATGATTGTTTCTTTTGCTGTGCAGAAGATCTGGAGTTTAACTAAATTTCATTTGTCTATTTTGGCTTTTGTTGCCAATGCTTTTGGTGTTATTAGTCATGAAGTCCTTGCCTATGACTCTGTCCTGAATGGTTTTGCCTAGGTTTCCTTCTAGAGTTTTTATGGTGCTAGGTCTTATGTTTAAGTCTTTGATCCATCTGGAGTTAATTTTAGTGTAAGGTGTCAGGAAGTTGTCAAAATTGAAAGAGCTAGAGGAGCAAGATTAAAAAAACTCAAAAGCTAGCAGAAGACAAGAAATAACTGAGATCAGAGCAGAACTGAAGGAGATAGAGACACACACAAAAAAAAAAACCCTTCAAAAAAACCAATAAATCCAGGAGCTGTTTTTTTGAAAAGATCAACAAAACAGACTGCTAGCCAGATTAATAAAAAAGAAAGAGAGAAGAATCAAATAGGTGCAATAAAAATGATAAAGGGGATATCACCACTGATTCCGCAGAAATATCAGCTATCATCAGAGATTACTGCAAACAACTCTATGCACATAAACTAGTAAACCTAGAAGAAATGGATAAATTCCTGGACACTTGCACCCTCCCAAGCCTAAACCAGGAAGAAGTTGAAACCTTGTACAGAACAATACAAGGGCTGAAGTTGACGCAGTAATTAATAGCCTACCGACCAAAAAGAGTCCAGGTCTAGACGGGTTCACAGTCGAATTCTACCAGATGTACAAAGAAGGGCTGGTACCATTCCTTCTGAACCTATTCCAAACAATCCAAAAAGAGGGAATCATTTCCAAATCACTTTATGAGACCAACATCATTCTGATACCAAAACCTGGCATAGACTCAAAAAAAATGAAAACATCAGGCCAATAACCATGATGAACATAGATGCAAAAATCCTCAATAAAATACTGGCAAAACGATTGCAACAACACATCAAATAGCTTATCTATCATGATCAAGTAGGCTTGATCCCAGGGATGCACGGCTGGTTCAACATACACAAGTCTATAAATGTAATCCACCACATAAACAGAACTAAAGACAAAACCACGATTATCTCAATAGATGCAGAGAAGGCCTTCAATAAAATTGAACAGCTCTTTATGCTAAAAATTCTCAATAAACTAGGTATTGATGGAATGTATCTCAAAATAATAAAAGCTATTTACAACAAACCTACAGCCAATGTCATACTGAATGGGCAAAAACTGGAAGCATCCCATTTGAAATCTGGCACTAGAAAAGGAGGCCCACTCTCACCACTCCTATTCAATATAGTATTGGAATTTCTAGCCAGAGCAATCAGGCAAGAAAAAGAAATAAAGTGTATTCAATTAGGAAAGGTGGAAGTCAAACTGTCTCTATTTGCAGATGACATAATTGTATATTTAGAAGACCCCATTGACTCAGCCCAAAATCTCCTTAAACTGATAAGCAACTTCAGCAGAGTCTCAGGATACAAAATAAAGGTGCAGAAATCACAAGCATTCCTATAAACAAATAATAGAATAACAGAGAGCCAAATCAAGAGCAAACTTCCATTCACAATTGCTACAAAGAAAACAAAATGCCTAGGAATACAACTAACAAAGGATGTAAAGACTTCTTCAAGGATAACTGCTAACCACTGCTCAAGGAAATAAGAGAGGACACAAACAGATGGAGAAACATTCAATGCTCCTGGTTAGGAAGAATAAATATGAAAATGGCTATACTGTCCAAAGTAATTCATAGATTCAATGCTATCCCCATCAAGCTACCAATGACCCTTTTCACAGAACTGGAAAAACCTACCTTAAACTTCATATGGAACCAAAAGAGAGCCGCATAGCCAAGAAAATCCTAAGCGAAAAGAACAAAGTCTGAAACATCACACTACCTGTCTTCAAACTATACTACAAGGCTTACAGTAATCAAAACCGCATGGTACTGGTATCAAAACAGAGATATAGACCAATGGAACAGAACAGAGACCTTGTAAGTAATGGCACACGTTTATAACCATCTGATCTTTTCCAAGCCTGACAAAAACAAGCAGTGGGGAAAAGATTCCCTGTTTAATAAATGGTGTTGGGAAAACTGGCTAGTCATGTCCAGAAAGCAGAAACTGGACCCCTTCCTGACACCTTACACTAAAATTAGCTCCAGATGGATTAAAGACTTAAACACAAGGCCTAACACCATAAAAAACCCTAGAAGAAAACCTAGGCAAAACCATTCAGGACATAGGCATAGGCAAGGACTTCATGACTAAAACACCAAAAGCATTGGCAACAAAAGCCAAAATAGACAAATGAGACCTAATCAAACTCTGCAGCTTCTGTACAGCAAAAGAAAGAATCATTAGAATCATTAGCAACCAACAGAATGGGAAAAACTTTTTGCAATCTACCCATCTGAGAAAGGGCTAATATCCAGAATCTGCAAATAACTAAAACATATTTACAAGAAAAAAAAAAAACAAATCCATTCAAAAGTGGGCAAAGGATATGAACAGATACTTTTCAAAAGTAGACCTTTATGAGGCCAACAAACATATGAAAAAATGCTTATCATCACTGGTCATTAGAGAAATGCAAAACAAAACCACATTGAGATACCATCTCACACCAGTTAGAATGTTGTTCATTAAAAAATCTGGAGGCAAATGCTGGAGCAGATGTGGAGAAATAGGAACACTTACACTGTTGTTGGGAGTAGAAATTAGTTCAACCATTGTGGACGACAGTGTGGCACTTCCTCAAGGACCTAGCAATAGAAATTCCATTTGACCCAGAAATCTCATTACTGGATATATACCTAACGGATTATAAATTGTTCTATTATAAAGACACATGCACACATATGCTCATTGCGGCAGTATTTACAATAGCAAAGACCTGGAACCAACCCAAATGCCCATCAATGATAGACTGGATAAAGAAAATGTGGCACATATACACCATTTAATACTATGCAGCCATAAAAAACAATGAGTTAGTGTCCTTTGTAGGGACATGGATGAATCTGGAAACCATCATTCTCAGCAAACTGACACAAGAACAGAAAATCAAACACTGCATGTTCTCACTTGTAGGTGGGTGTTGAGCAATGAGAACACTTGTACATAGGGAGGGGAGCATCACACACTAGAGTCTTTTGTCAGGGGCTAGGGAAGGGCCAAAGGGTGGTGGGGAGGTTGGGCAGGGATAACATGGGGGAAATGCCAGATATAGGTGATGGGGATGAGGCAGCAAACCACCTTGCCATGTATGTAGCTATGCAACAATCCTGCATGTACCTATGCAACAATCCTGCATGATCTGCACATGTACCCCAGAACCTAAAGTACAATAAAAAAAGAGAGAGACAGAGAGACACACACACACACACACACAGAGAGAGAGAGAGAGAGAGAGAGAGAGAGAGAAAGATGGGATGGGAGATAATGAAAGAGGGTGGAAGGAAGAATATGAGTAAGGAATATACAGAAATTTGGGGTATTATTTATACCAGTTTCTGGATGTCTGTGATGCCCAAATTAAAAAATAAATGTTAAAAGTTAGTCATTGAGCCGATTTCATGCTGGACAGTAAAAAGGGAACAGAGAACAAATATTACTCTTAAATTTGAAGAAGTGGGAAAATAAGTGGTGAAAAATTGTGACACAAGGGGGATAAAGAAGAATTTCAGTAGTGGCTTAGATGCAGTGACTTTGCAGAGATGAGAACACTGAGAAAAAACAGCAGCAACAGAGGCAGTTGGGAAGTAATGCTTTTATGAAATTTTGTCAGTAGCAAACAACAAATATGAGGAGATATGTGCAGAAAAGAAGATGACTATCCTGACAAGTACATGTAATGCAAAAATGCAGGCTGAGGAAAATGATAATTTTTCTCAGTGAGTTGAAGTCTTGTATTATGCACATATGGACATTAGCTGGTAATCTTTGCAGTACTATATTTATTATAAAATATTAGTATGCAGCAACTGGCAAGGGCTAGGGAAAAATGGGGTTATAGAAGTATATATGTTCCCAGAGGATCAACATATATCGTGGGCTTACACTAGGCTCCCTAGTGGTATTACTAATTGTTGCTCTGTTGTCTTAATAAGAGAAGCTCTTGCATTTATGGTCCCTCATTGCTGTCACGTAATTGAGCCTTGTTAAATTTCTTCTGGTACCAAGCTTTCCAGATTTTCAAGTTGCTCCTAATTTTGGAAATTAAACCTTTTTCCCCATCTCTATGACATTCCAGGGTATGGAAACAGTTTGCAGGACTCATTTGTCAGGTTGTAGATCATCACTTTGACTATTAAGACTTCAGTATCAAAACCTAATTTACTAACTACAAATTGGATGGGCTCACTCTATGGCCACATGTGAAAAATTATTAGCTTTGACTTAATTTTATTTTCCCCATTTCTATTACATTTTAGAGAATGCTAGCTACTCTCTCACAATATTTAGACAGCAAGGCTTCACAGAATATTTAAAGTGTATAAAGACTTCAATAAAAGACTCATCTAGCAGTTGACATCATTACAATTTTTTTTGCATTTCCTTTGTGTATAACCCCAAATTTCCTACTTTTAAATCTCTTGGTTTATCATGCACTTTATTTTGATTCTAATGCCTGGCATTGATGCTTGGTATTTTACATATCTGATAAAACAGACTTTAAACCAACGAAGATCAAAAGAGACGAAGAAGGGCATTACATAATGGTAAAGGGATCAACACAACAAGAAGAGCTAACTACCATAAATACATATTCACCCAAACAGGACCACCAAGGTTCATAAAGCAAGTTCTTAGAGGCCTACAAAGAGACTTAGACTCCCACACAATAATAGTGGGAGAATTTACCACCTCACTGTCAATATTAGACAGATCAATGAGACAGAAAATTAACTAAGATATTCATGACTTGAACTCCACTCTGGACCAAGCTGATCTAATAGACGTCTACAGAACTCTCCACCCCAAATCAACAGAATATACATTTTTCTCATGACCACATCACACTTATTCTAAAATTGACCACCTAATTGGAAGTAAAACACTCCTCAGCAGATGCAAAAGAACTGAAATCATAACAAACCATCTCTTATACCACAGTGCAATCAAATTAGAACTCAGGATTAAGAAATTCACTCAAAACCGCACAACTACATGGAAACTGAACAACCTGCTACTAAATGACTACTGGGTAAATAATGAACTTAAGGCAGAAATAAATAAGTTCTTTGAAACTGATGAGAAAAAAGACACAGCATACCAGAATCTCTGGGACACAGCTAAAGCAGTGTTTAGAGGGAAATTTATAGTGCTAAATGCCCACAGGACAAAGTGGGAAAGATCTAAAATTGGCACCCTAATATCACAATTAAAAGAAATACAGAAGGCCGGGTGTGGTGGCTCATGCCCATAATCCCAGCACTTGGGGAGTCTGAGGTGGGCAGATCATGAGGTCAAGAGATTGAGACCATCCTGGCCAACATGGTGAAACCCTGTCTCTACCAAAAATACAAAAGTTAGCTGGATGTTGTGGCGCACATCTGTAGTTCCAGCTACTCAGGAGGCTGAGACAGGAGAATCACTTGAACATGGGACTTGAAGGTTGCAAGCTCACGCCACTGCACTCCAGCTTAAGCGACAGAGGGAGACTCCATCTCAAAAAAACAAAAGAAAAGAAAAGAAAAGAAAAAAATTAGAGAAGCAAGAGCAAAAAAATTCAAAAGCTAGCAGAAGACAAGAAATAACTAAGATCAGAGCAGAACTGAAGAAGATAGAGACACTAAAAACCCTTCAAAAAAATCAATGAATCTAGGAGCTAGTTTTTTGAAAAGATTAACAAAATATATAGATGACTAGCCAGATTAATAAAGAAGAAAAGAGAGAAGAATCAAATAGACACAGTAAAAAATGATAAAGGGGATGTCACCCTCTTCTTATCATGTCCTCACGGACTTTTTTGTCATCCCTGGTGCCTCTTCCCCTTTATAAGGACACTGGCCATATTGGTCAGGGTCTATGCTTTTTGACCTCATTTAACCTTAATCACTTATTCAAAGAGCCTGTCACCAAATGCAGTCAAAATGAAGGTTAGGGGTTCAACATAATTTTATGACGGGGAGACACAATTCAGTCTATATAACAAATATTAAATGTTAGTACGTTTGATATAGAACATTTTGTGCCAATGATTAACTGACGTATAAAGGCCAAAGTGGAAAACTGATTTATGTTCAAGTGAATAAAAGTTATATTTATTGTACATCTCTATAGGTCTGAGAATATATGCATTTGTGTTTCCTCTGCCCAGAACTTAACTACAGCATGGAGATGGCTACTTCAAGCTATAATCAAAGCTTTGATAGATGTCCCCTATTGCCATCTAAACTATGCTGTTTTCCAAGATCTCATAATGCCTGAACAGTAAGCAATCAAATCAAATAAATATTAAGTTAGCCACTTTTTATCTGGCTCCAAAATATAACATTATGTGTAAAGTTACCTACAAAGGCTGAATGAATGACTGAACATTTCTTGGTCAGCCTACACTGTGTAGTCAAGGGCACAGTGGCTCACGCCTGTAATCCCAGTTCTCTTCAGGGAAATAAAGTATATGCATTAATATACCTTTAAAGGAGACCATCTTTTACTTTTTTTTAACAGGTTTTTTTTTAAATAGAGAGATCATTTTGAAAGGAATTACATTAATAAAACCTTTGGTATGGCAGTGAATTTTAAAATCTATTATTTTATTAAAATCATCAGAAAATATTAATAATTTCTGTTCTTCCAAGTAATATCAAGGATTTATAAAATGTAATTATCCATGGATAGTATAGAATTTGGCTGTGCTAAGATGAATATATGTGTACATATGCATATACATACACACACTATATATGATCTTATGACAAAAATAACAGTTAATTCAAGGTTCTTTATTTTTCTTAACTAAATAATGAAGTCCATGATTAAGTTTCCTGTATATCAGGTTTGACATGCTATAATCTGCTCAACTTTATCCTTAAGTGATTCTCAGGCAGTCTTTTTACCCCTCACGTATTAAAAGAGCTCGTTTACCTTCTTTGTTCTCCATGATTTGTATTGTGCTTCCCATTTAGTCTTATCGGTTTTGAACACTTGGTTCATTTCCATCTCTATCTTTTTCTATTCCAATTATTTTAAACAAAACAGACATCGGTTTTTGTCTGCTTAGTTTGACCCTTGACATAGTTAAATATCATGTCTGAAAATTTCCCTGTTTGGCGGGTTGAGTGTTTCAAAGAACAGTCCACTGCTCCATTGTGAAAAGCAGAGAAGCTAATGAGAGGCCAAATGCTGATAACTGATAGTATGCAAAAGGCAATTCTTCTGGATGCAATGTTAATCTTCTAAATCCGTGTTTTGTCTTTAGTTCAATTTTTCATAATATGTTCATGCCAAGATGCTTTTGTCTTGACAATGGTCTCCCTCTTGTCTCCCTTTCATTTTCTGAAGAGTCACCTCAGATTTCAAGAGAGGTTACTTACTGATGCTCCACCATTTGTTGACACATTTAGTCAAAAGAAAATTTGATTTGCTATATTTCCTGTGTGTCGGGGGGGATCTTTCTGGAGTATTGTGCACATTGCATTCCAGACAAAATCTTGTCAGAATGCCATAGACAATTTACCGATTAGTATACCAAAGCTATTATTTTCCAGAGCATGTTCTATTTACAGAAAGACTGTTAAGAAAAACTCCCAGTAAGTATTTATTTGAAATACGTTTCTCTGACTTAATGTGTGTGCCTTCTTTAGAATATTTTATGGAAAAACAAAACATCTGTAATTAACATCTGTATCTCTTAAATGATGTTTCTAACATGTTATCCGAACTACATATGTTCAGAAAATATTTGAGAATATTTTCTAGTGTAAACACAAATATAGCAATCTGATTATTATTCCGCTGAATTGAATAATATTATTGTATCTCAAAATATTTTAATAATAAAAAGTACCTAAATTTTGAGCGATATTTTAACGTAGACATTTTTGAAAATTCTATTTAAACAGGCAGTGCTTCTGACCTGTTGTTTTCTTTTGTACTGAAGAAGCCTATTAGTAAAACACTCTCAGCCTCTGTCTGCACCTTTTCTTAAATCCATTTTAGGAAAGGTGCTGTGGCTTATTCGGTTTGTAAATTTGGCAAGGAAAGGACAAGCACACTTGGTCTGGCTCTGTCCTTATGCTTCTTAAATTCTGTCTATTCACAGAAAAGCACATTTGGCTCTGTTCTCCCAGGAATAAATAGGTCTGTACTTTGTTAGATGGGCATCTGCCCTAGCCTGGCATGCTGTTCCAGGCAGCTCTGTTAGCAGACTAACTTGGCTTTCTCACCAAGATCTACTCTCACCTTAGCCCTTTTATTTTATTATTTTATCAATAATAAAAGGACTATGTTAGCTTCATGTGGCTTGGTGCTTATTTCTCAATTGGTTAAGTATGAAGACTAATGATTTGGAATGTATTTGATAGAATTTGCTAAAAATGGACTACAATTATACATCTATATTTTAATATACATCTACCAAATTTCACAAAATAAAAATATAGATAAATTTTATAATACTGTTAGTAGATTTTTGGGGTGTTTGTTTTTGAGATAGTATTTTGCTCCATTGCTGAGGCTGGAGTATGGTAGTGCAATTGAGGCTCAGGTATTCTTGACCTCCCAAGCTCGAGTGACCCTCCAATATCAGCCTCCTGAGTAGCTGGGACTAAAGGTGTGTACCACCAAACCCAGATAATTTTTGTATTTTTTATATAAACAGGTTCTCATTGTGTTGCCCTGGCTGGTTTCAAACTCCAAGATTCAAGTGATCTACCTTCCTTGGCCTCTCAAAGTGCTGGGAATATGTGTATGAACTACCTCACCTGGCCCATTATTAGATCTTATTAGATATTATGTTGACGTGTGTACTTTTACTAACAGATGATATTCATTTTCTTAGGCCATGAAATGCTTTTAAAAAAATCAATGTGCTTGGTGATAGAAAGGAGTATTGAAACCTCTGACTAATGTGAATTTCTCAATTTCTCCTTCGTGTTGTATCAGTTTTTTGTTCATGTGTTGTGAATCTCTTCAATTTGGTGTATAAACATTTAGAATTGTTATGTAATCATAAAAATTGCCCCTTTTATCAGTACAGAATTTCTGTTTTAACCTCAGATAATATGTTTTGGCTTTTCTGTCCCTTAAACTCTTGTGGGATTCTTTTTTCTTTAGAGTTGGGTAGTTTTCTTATACACTTGCACTGATGAACACTCAAAGACTCAGGAGAGACCATCTGGAGATTTCTGGATCTTTCTATCTATGACCATCCCTTCTCCCAATACCCTACACATTCTAGCCAATTTATCCTTTATAAACTCTCAAATCCATCTTGTTAACTTTGTGAGTTTTCCAGGCTCCACTTGGGTTTTTCCACCTTTACTCTCCTGAGGAAGTAAGCTAGAGCAATCATATGGCTTACTTGATTTCTATCTCTTTATTCAGTGATAATTGTCACATGTTACCTGATCTAATTGTGAAAATCATTGCTTGGATGATGGGGAAAATAAGCACTTTCTAACTCAGAATTAGTGAGAAATAAAGCAGACTAAGAACTATTATTAACAATACTTAACTTAGAAATAAAATGTATGTCTTTGAATAACAAAGTATATATAGTGTGCTTTTGGTAAATAATCTGGGAATTTTGTTCTGCATTAGGCAACATTTTTTGTGTTTGTGGTGTTTATAGAAGTCAGCTGAATTACGGATGAAAACAATTAGCAGTGTTGGTTAAGGTAACACTAGATGCTCTAACAGATAAAAATTCCATCTCAAAGGCTTAATTAAAATGAATGCATTTCTTACCCACAACACAATTCAATGCAGCTCTATATAAGGTGAAATAGGAAATCAGTCTTATCCTGTCTTGGAGCTATAATTTGAAGCTTTCAAGAAGAAGGAGTGAAAGAAGGAAGAAATGGTGGGCAATGCACAGTGAGTGGCTCCTTAACCACAACAGTATAAAAGAGACAACACATCTACTCAGTCTATTGTTAAAAGCATAGTTATATACAAAACACCCATAATAAAAAAATATGTAGCATGCTTTCAGAATTGGTGTTTATACGTTACCAGACTACTTAACTAAAAGTCTTTGTGTATAGACATAGGTGTTCAGTTATCCAGGGTATATACCTAAAAGTTAAATATCCAGGTCATCTGGAAGTTATATGTTTAAATTAATAAGAAACTGCTATTGGTATACAGGAATGCTTGTGATTTCTGCACATTGATTTTGTATCCTGAGACTTTGCTGAAGTTGCTTATCAGTTGAAATAGAACAAAGATAGAAAATTAGGAAATCATCTTTTTCTCTGTGTTATCTTTCTGGATCATTATAGTCTTCTTTCAATA